>APFE030015976.1:28915-44502 GCA_000404065.3 Pinus taeda | reverse complement strand
TCATCGAAGAATTGTTCATTTATGTAATGTAAAGGAGGTTGCCCCCTCGAAGAGGCTGAATTCTAAGGCATTGATCTATCTTTTCTATCTTTTCTTGAGCTGGTTCCATAACACATTCCTAGATTTTCTCAATCATTGGAGTTCCACAATCTGTGCCATAATTCCATAGTATCTTGCTTATTTATTATTTATTATTGATCCTCCTGTAGTAGGGAACAAGTTCCTAAATTATCTCCTCCTCCAAATCCTCATAATCTGCCCAATATTCTCATAATATTCCACAAAAATAAATAATATTAGGCACAAATATCTAATTATTCATAAACCTTCATAATGAATATATTAAAGTTAAAAATAAATTATCTAATGCAAGAAGAGAGGTTTAATATGCTGAAGGATGGTTAGAAGGACCTTAATTTATGTTTAATTTATAGGCATGGGCCTTAATTTATGTCTAATTTAGAGGCCCATCATTGGGGTGGATACTTCCTTTTCTTTGGATGGGTCGGTGTGACTTTCCCCTTTTTTTTCAGAAATCCTTGTAAATAAATTATCGTATATGACCAAAGCTAAATGCCTTGAAAATATACCTTTCAGATCAAATACTTGAATAGGTTTTTCTTCAATCGAATTTAAAGAATTTTATAACTCAGAGAATTGTCTTAGATGAACATAATTTTTTATGGTAATTTCCCCAATGGAAAAATGTAAAGAGATGAACTGATTTTTCTTCTTTCTTTCACATAAAATCCATGGGTGGTATTGTGGGTGGATTTCAACAAAAATTGGTTAGCAATAAGGGTTTATATGGAAATCCATAAATTTTTACCAAGGTATGGTCTTCCATCCCCTCATGTATTCCCTTCCCCACAGAAAAGTCTATGCTTCGGTAGAAATCCTTTTGGGATATTTCCCAGTCATCATATAATTGATTTCTTTAACATATTTTGAATTCGATAAAAATGAAATGGAGCCTTATGCTTCCATAGTACATGATAACAAAATTGTATTGGCTCCACATGTAGATTCAATTTTATTTTATGTGGTAGTCCGTGAAAAGTATGGCATGAGACAAGAGCCATTATTAGATAAAAATTCATGAAAAATCCATCTTAAAAAAATTTACCAAGTGAAAGGAAATGTCATTGGAGATTACCTCCGCTCAATCATTCATGACAACTCTCTTGAAGGAATAATACAATACATACAACACTGACTTGAGAAACATTGATGTTGTTTCTCATCCCATTAGTCACACAAATGGACAAGAGAAATATTTATATGGCTCCACAAATATAGATATATCAATAAAATAATTGTTGGGTGGTCTGGTGTTGAATATGGCAGGAATTCCTAGATGACATTCATTGGCTACCCTGAGAATAAAGCAAAGTACTGGCTTCAGAAAACTTGCGCTTCCTGGTAGGCTTTAGTAATATAAATATTTTCTTGAATACTTTGGGAGTCAGAGGAATTTGGATTAATTTTTATGCCAAGCTTGATAGCCTTGATATTTATGCCAAAGTGTCTAGGATAAACATAAACCACTTCTTTGAATTTGAATAATTTAGGAAAACATGCAGTGTTCACGAGCCCCGTGTTCCAAATTTTGTTGTTTTTCCTTTCTTCTAGGGCCAAATTTAAATATCAATTGTATGCAATGGAACAATGAAATATATTTTCTAGGAGAGTGAGTGAATTAGCTATATCCCCACTTCATTCTTCCTTTCTGTTGGTTTCCATTTGTTCAATATACTTAGAGATGTCTAAGAGATCTATGAAACTTTAATGGATCTTAGCTATTAAATCCTTGTTCTTCAGTAAAATTAATAGGATGTCATTGTCTTTCATTTCACTTCAACTAGGCCATGTGAAACAATAATGGGAAATCAATGCTTATGGCCACTCTCTTCATGAGGTGACAAGGATTAATTCATGTAGTGCAATATCAAGCACATGAAAAGTGATTCATATAATACCATATCAAGTGCTTCTTTTACCTCGAATATTGGATTTCCTTCAATGGAATTTTAATTATCCTTGAAATGAGCAAATTATAGTTTTACTTAGAGGTTTGAAGTAAATTCATCGAGGTGACTCTTGATGTGTCACCTATCGAGAACTGTCATGCAAAAGAATCAATATATGCAGAGGAATGAGTGTGTGGAATGTTAGTTTGTGTAGCTCAGACGGGTGTTCCAGTCTCATGTGGTGTCTATGAGGCTAGACACACATATGAATTAATTATCTCCAATACCCAAGAAAAAGTTTTTAAGGAAAATTGTCTTAGTTAGATTTAATTAGCTAGTTTAATTATTTTCCTAAGTCTAACTTAGAAAATGTGGTTAATTAATCAAGATTAATTGAGACAAATTGATTTCTCTCTGGTGACTTCTAGAAAATTAATTGAATGAAGTCAAGATGATCTTAGCCATCGATTGCGAATAGTTCGTGGTCATTGATTTCTTAATGAGAGATTATAAGAGGAGATGGATGGACATTTGGAGAACACATTCAAACAAGTTGAATTAAAATGATAGCAAGGGTGAAATGATAGCGTGTAGGACATCTATAGTTGAGTTCAACAGTGATTGAAGATCAAGTTGCTGGAGAGAGATTTCTTCACAGTGATTTCTAGATTCTTAGTGATAGAGGGAGATAAAATTATTTTGTAGAGGCCGAAATTCTCCAAGTGGTTCAAATTGACTGAGGAGGCAGAATTTCCAGAAGAAGAACAAATTTCCAGAGAAAGTCAATTTGCTGGAGAGAAATTGAGTTTTCCGATAGAGATCAAATTTCCAGTGGAGGCCATGATATTCTACCAGGAAGTGCGAGTTGCCAGAAGAGGGCGAGTTATCTACCAGGGTTGCACATGAGGATCGATTAAGGGTTCTAGAGGAGGACTAAATTGATTCTAAGAGGTTAAGTTGCTTCCAAGAGGTCATATCATATAGAAAAAGTGAAGAAAATAATTTACTAAGGGTTTGCTAATTTTATGACAAATAATGTATGTAATTTCAATTAAAAAATTGCCAAAGAATAATAAAAACTTCATCTACAAAGCTAATTTTCCCCACACTGGGATTTTCCAGGGAAAATTTGTTCAAAAATATCGATGTCTATTATTTTGTGTGTGTAATATTTTCTCAGTTCTTGTGATTTAATTTTCTTCATGTTGTAGTAGTGTTTTACTCAATATTTTCCATATATGATTTACAGAAGACAAATAATATTTTGAAGATACACGAATAATAACCAAATTAACTGCAACATTTTTAAAAATTTCACGTGGTATTAGAGCATATATGAGGGCAGAAGAGGTTCAACACAAGAACAAGAAGAGAAAATTCAGGGTTTATAAAACTCTGTTTGACTTCTTTAGATTTATTTGGGTTTTTCTATGTTTTCGAGAGGTTTTTCAGAAATGGCTTTAGTAAGATTGAGAGATTAGGATATACTGGATGGTGCCTCTAATTATGGTGTCTAGAAAGCCATAATTTCTTTTTTGCTAGAAGAGAATGATCTCAAGGAATATGGGATTAGTGTTGTAGTGGTACCAACAAATCCAACACAACTCGCAACATGCAAGAAGGAAGATGCCAAGGCAAGGAGTGTAATCCTTGATAGAGTTACTAGGAAGGTAGTACAATGGGCATGAAAAACCCTTCAGTGTGTTACTTAAGAATGGGATCATGAGTTGTCTTTTGGTATAGTAGGAAGCATAAGTCCATTTTATTGAGTTATGTAGAGGAAAAATACATATCAACTATCATGGTGACATGTGAGTCCATATGGATTTGGAAGCTACTAGTAGCCTTGTTTGGTCAAAGCATTAAGATGAGAGTGATACACAGTGAGAATAAGAGTTGCAAAAGGTTATTTGAGAATCTGGTGTTTCATGAAAGGTCCAAGCATATAGACATCAGGTATCACTTTATTAGGGATTTTATAAAGTGCACGATGGTTCAACTACAATATATACCTAAAAATTAGCAGGTCGTAGAGATTCTAACGAAGGCCTTGGGGAAGGAGAGATTCATCTTCTTTAGAGCTAAGTTGGGTGTTATGAAAAACACCCTCCTTTCTAATAGGGAATGTTAGTTTGTGTAGTACAGACAAGTGTTCTAGACTTAGGTGGTGTTTATGAGGCTAGAAACACAAATGAAATAACTATATCCAATACCCATAAAAAGATTCTAAGGAAAATTGTCTTAATTATATTTAATTAGCCAATTTAATTATTTTCCTAAGTCTAACTTAGGAAAAGTGGTTAATTAACTTGGATTAATTGAGACAAATCGATTTCTCCCTAGTGATTTCTAGAAAAGTGATTCAATGAAGTCAAGATGATCTTAACCATCGATTATGAATAGTTTATGGTCATTGATTGCTCAATGAGGGACAATAAGAGGAGATCAACGGGAATTTAGAGAACACATTTGAAAAAAAAATTTTGCAGTTATGGTAAGGACACAATGATAGTGTGAAGGACACTAGTAGTTGAGTTTAGTAGTGATTGAAGGTCGAGTTGTCAGAGAGAGATTTCTTCACAATGATTTCCAGATTCATAGTGACAGAGGGAGATTGAAGTATTCTACAAAGGCTAAATTTCTCCAAATGGTGCGAAATGAATGAGGATTAAAAGTTGCTTGAGGAAGAAAAAATTTCCATAGAATGTCGATTTGCAAGAGAGAAATTGAATGTGCCACTAGAGATTGAATTTCTAGTGGAGGTCATTATATTCTTCTAGGAAGTGTGAGTTCCTAGAAGACTATGAGTTATCTGTCGAGACCGCACATGTGGATTTATTAAGGGATCTACAATAGGGTTGAATTGATTCTGAGAGGTCGAGTTTCTTCCAAGAGATCATATCATCTACCAGAAGTGATAAAATAATTTTCTAGAGGTTTTCTAATTTTACGACAAACAATGTGTGTAAGTTCAATTACAGAGTCGCTGAAGAATAATAAAACCCTCATCTACATAATTGGTTTTCCCCACACTAGGGTTTTCAAGGAACAATTTGTCCAAAAATATTAGTGCCTATTATTTTGTGTGTGTGACCTATTCTTAGTTCTTGTGATTTAATTTTAATGAAGTTGCAATAATGTTTTACTCATTATTTTTTGTATATTATTTACAAAAGTCAAATAATATTTTGAAGATAGGTGAAGAATAACCAAATTAACTACAATAAATTTAAGGTTATCATATATCATATCTATATCACTATATATATATATCTATATATATATATGAAAACTTGGGTAATAATAAGGGTTTATCTAGAAATCCATAAATTTTGACCAAGGTATGATCTTCCATCTTCTCATGTATTATGGAAAAAATTGGGTAGTAATAAGGGTTTATCTTGAAATCTATAAATCTTGACTAAGGTATGGTATTCCATCTCCTCATGTATTCCCTTTCTCCACAGGAAAGTCTATGCTTTGGTAGGAATACTCCAAGGATCTTGCCTAGTCAGCATATAAGTTATTTCTTTAACAAGTACATCTTGAATTTGAAAAAAATGAAATGAATCCTTATGCTTCCATAGTACATGATACCAAAATCATATTGGATCCACATCTAGATTTAAATTTCTATTATGTGGTAGTCCAATAAAAGTATGGCATGAGACAAGAGCCATTACAAGATAAACATTCATGAAAAATCTGTATTAAAAAAAATTACTAAGTGAAAGGAAATATCATTGGAGATGACCTTCTCCTAGTTGATGGCGACATCTCTCTTAAAGGAATAATACAATACATACACAACTGACTTGGGAAACATTGATGTTGTTTCTCATCCCATCAGTCACACAAATAGCTAGGAGAAATATTTGTATCGCTCCACAAAAGTAGACATATCAATAAAATAAATGTTGGTTGGGATTGGTGTTGAATGTGGTAGGAATTCATAGATGATTTTCATCTCACCACCATGAGAATCAAGAAAAGTATTGGCTTTAAACAACTTGGGTTGCCTGGTAGGATTTGGTAATTTAAATATTTTCTTAAAGATCTTGGGAGTTAGAGGAGTTTGGATTATTTTTTATGCCAATCTTGATAGTCATGGTATTTAGATCAAAGTGTCTGGCATATAGATAAACCACTTCTTTGAATTCAAACAATTTAGGAACACATGCAACATTCACCAAAGCCATGTTCCAAATTTTGTCATTTTTCCTTTCTTCTAGGTCCATAATTAAATACAAATTGTATGTAGTGGACCAATGAAATATATTTTCAAGGAGAACGATTGAATTAGCTATGTCCCCAGAAGACATCTCCTTCTTTCGTTTTGTCTCCATTTGTTCAATATACTTAGAAATGTATGAGAGATCAATGAAGCTTAGCTATTAAATCTTCATTCTTTAGTTCAATTAATAAGATATCATTATCTTTCATACCACTTCCATTGGGCCATGTGAAACAATAATGGGAAATTAATGCTTATGGCCACTCTCTTCATGAGGTGATAAGGAGAAATTCACGTAGTACGATATCAAGAACCTGAAAAGTGATTCACATAGTACCATATCAAGCGCTTCTTTTACCTCAAGGATCAAATTTCCTTCAATGGGATTTTAATTATCCTTGAAATGAGGAAATTACAACTTTACTTAGAGGTCGAAGTAAATTCAGCGAGGTAGCCTGTTAATGTGTCACATATAGATAAATGTTATGTACAAGAATCAATATATGCAGAGGAATGGGTGTTCGAAAGGCTACAATGTACGAAGGATACATATATGTAAAACTAAGATTTGCATAATTTTTTATTATGCATGGGACATATGAATGAAATTCTTCCACACATTAATATTTGCATAAGTATTGAGTATGGAGAATATGTTTATAGAGGAAAATTAGCATAGAGAGCTAACTTGTGCAGGTTCCTCTACACATACCTATAGAAAAAGAAATAAGCATGGAGCTTAGTTATAATGCATAAAATTCAGATCAACAATAACCTATAGAGAAAACCCCTTAGACTAAAAATGACACCACGTGGACAAGATTCATAACATGATGCTTCCACATATATCGTTGTAGTAAAATAACATCACAAACTCCGAGTGGGGAAACATCACATAGTTCTTCATATTTGAAGGGATTGATTCCATAAAACATGAGGCATTGTTGGCTGGCACAAATGTCTCATCCATGGCTAAAATAACCAATAATGTATGGTTGGGGGTGTGGAATTGTTAGTAACTTCAATCTCTTAATGACCTTGGTTGAGATAAGGTTCTTTTGGCTCCCACTATAAATAATGAAATGTAGTGGGGTCTAATTCACTAACATCTATGAATGGAAGAGGTGCTCTCCCTCCTTAGGCTCCCCTAAATTTTTTGGTTGGATCTTTGTGGTTGCGATGGTATCACTAGGTTTTGCATCGATGATCCACTTTCTTTTATCATTCTCTAAATAGGAATCTAAGCTAGAATCTATTTCTTTTTCTTTAAGCTTAGTCAACGATGATTTTTTTGAGTAACATTCTTTAGTGTTGTGCTAGAGGATTTTATGAAACTCACACCACTTTCTAGTGTCCTTCTTCAACTTCCCATTACTCTTATTTTCCTGTGACTTGGGCTAGTTGTCATGCGGTTGGTTCTCCTTTCTTAGTCCCTTATTATACAAGTTAGGGATGCCTTTTCCAGGCTTCTGTGGTGGTGGATTTACAGACCCAATCTCCCACTTATTTTGTTACTTCAATTTTTACTCAATTTTTACAATATATCGATAAGCAACTCCAAGTGAGGAGATTTTCAAGAAATCCATCTTCGTTTGGATGTACATATGTAGGCCACTTCAATACTTCAAACTAGGTGTTGCTCAGAGTCTTTGATACCCATCTTTGGGTACAAGGTTGGAAAATATTGGTGTATTGTGGCACCTTTGGTCTCTCTCCTATTGCAAAGTTGTCCATCTCATGTATTGGTCACCATAGTTCCTTATAGCCTATAGAGTTCCTGCTTGAGGATATCAACAAAAGTGGCACAAGTGGGTCCTGCATTGAATATTGAAAAATTATCTTTATTGTATCTTTCCTAGTAACTTCGCACCAATATTTGACATGGGAAAAGGATTTAAAGAGTGCAGGGGTGATATTCTCATTGTCAATATTTTTTGGACAATGTAATAACTCTCTAATAGATTCAACCATTTTTACAAAGAATTTGCATCTATTTGGCCTTTGAATAAGGGGATATCAAAGGTAAGTGTACCTTGAAGGGTGATATACCTCCAAAATTTCCACTTGTTGAAGGTGCATCGACCTCTGTTGGTGATTGTTGAAGGATCATGAAAAATTGTCACCAACTCTTGAAGTTCGATCTTCTTGCAATGCTTGCAAAATTCCAGCTATAGGACAAGATATTTGAATCCCTAAAGGTCAATCATTTTGATCTTGATCGATTTAGTTGTTAATGTTTTTCTTTAATATATTTGTACAATAGGAATTTATTAATGGTGGAGGGTCGAGAATTTGTTTTTGTTGCTGAATTTAACAACATTTACCTTGTATTCCCGGTGTCAAGAAGCAGGTTATTGATCCTATTTTCATGAAACTATTTTACAACAATTTATGTTCTAAAACCTAAAGCTAAAAACGTGCAATACACCCATCTATGGAATAGTAAAATTTTTCTTTTACTTAATGTTAACTTTTGTATTAAATCTTGCGTGCATGGATAGGATACATGTAAATGATGTTAATTGTTCCTGGGTCTCATTATTTCAACCTAAAAAGTTGAGGGTACCATGTTTCTCCTTTAACGTTATCGGAAAAGACTTTCCGGAGGTTAGTGGATAGGACTGGCTTTACTGCTGGCACTGTTAGCTCCTAACACTTGGCTTCGACATTTAATTCCGTCGGCTCTGTCACGTGAAGGGATGAGGTCCAGGTGCCACTGGAATTCACGCCCTTGATCTCGCCACCCTCATCGATGGCTTGGATTATCCACTGCCCATCCAAGGGCTTTGTGTAACAAATGGCTTCTCCTTGGTTTATTCGGTGGCGCGAGGTATCCAGAACAATTTCCCAGTGTTCTGCAGCAGCTCCGGCTAGCCTGCTATGAAACTGTCTAGACTCCTTTGCTCTATGTGGATGCCACCGGGCTTTCATCCTACCGAGCACAAACCTGGAATCTGCCTTGGTGATACAGCTTGGTTTTCTGGTAAGTGTTGCGCTATGCAGTAAATTTTTGAAATGGTTTGTTTCCTTATCTTGCCTCTTACATGGTTTCGTTTGAATTATTGCTCAATTCATCTAATGGATTTTCTTATTTGGTTTGTTCCATGGTCGAGAATGGTGTTGTCAACCTCCTGCATCTGCTCATTGGGTCTGGTCGATGCTATTTGGCCTCTCGAGTTCTTTCGGCTCCTAAATCTCTTAACGAGTATGTTCTTATCAACAACACTCTTGCTATGGTCAATTGCAAGCTTGGTTGCCAATTATTCATTCCTCAAATGGGAACATAGTGGTTTCTCTTTTGGTTTCTTGGAAAAGTCTAAGCGACCCATGGCCTTACGTCCACTCTTCATTGTTTGACATAGAGAGATGGCGAACTCTTACACCATACTAGAATGCCCTGCACCCTTCCACCTTCAGGGAAACTTGTCCTCGATGTAGCCATGCCGAACTGAGGTCCTGGATATTTCGTTGTTTATAAGCATGGACATGCCTTCGGGCTTCTCTTGAATTGTTATGTAATTAATTTCTATTTATGGACATAGCACAGGGTAAAACCCTGGTGGATACCTCTCGTTTGGTTACAGTTTGTTAATACAGTGTATTGTTATTGTTTTCTTCCATTTGTTGAGTTAAGTTATAGCCTTCACGTCCATTCTGTATGCTATTTCCAAAAGTATTGGTTTAACCTCTACTGTGCAGTGCGTTATCTATTATAACGTTTTTGTTTTAGTGTTACTCTCCAGGATTTTGGAATGATGGCAGTTTATCTGTGGATATCTCATTGTAATTTCTTTTGTTAATGCACAGTTTTATATATTGAAGCACCACTGTAATATTTTCGCCTGTTAGATTTCTCCTTGTCTCTTTCTGTAAAAGCCACCCCCCGTATGGAAGCATGATGTCTGTTTGGCAATCCTGTGATGCATGAGGGCATTCACCATCGGAACTAGCCCTAGCATTCGACTGGCCTACCATGTGAATAGTTTTACGATTTTGTATTATATTTTTTTTCTAAACCTAATACCACTACACAGAGGTCTAGTTAATGGTTTAATGTAGAGGTAGCATGAATATCTACCATTGTATGGTTGGTTAAATGCAAGTTCATTCTTCTGTTATTTATTTACATGCATATATCTTTGCTTTACTTTCAATTTCAGTTGGGATATTTGTGAATGGAAAAGAAGACAAGGGTTCTGTATTTTTTTTTAAAGATAATTGAAACCCTTACAAACACTCTTTCTGCCACTTTAATCATTTTCCTCAGACTCTTGTAGTTAGTGGTCTTGCTAACTGCACATTAAGTTCCTATACTTATTTCCTTAAAGTTTACTATGTTCTCATGCATCTAAATGTGCATAGGAGGTAGTCTCTTTAAACATCCAACTACTACCTACTGTGTAAGTTTTCTTTTTTCCCATTTTCATGGTCAACCTCTTGCCTTTCAGATTCTACTCTAAGTTCTTGAATTTCCAACCTTATATTAATGTATATTTTATTGCCAGTCCCTGCAGACTTTGCCCACAGTTATCACTTAATTTCATTTTAAGAGAAAAAAAATCTCTTCACATCCACTAACTCCATAGTAAGAATAACTTCTAAAGGAAGACAACTATATCACCCTACGGTTATTGAAAGAAGAAACCCTCCAAACCCTCCTATAATACAAATGTATTTCAAAACAGAAATTTAGCAGCTATTCTGCTCCAAGGGATTTCTTTACATACCTGGAATTGCTGACTATTAGGATCTTTCTGATAGTCACCCAAACCTGGGTCTGCTTCAATTCAACCACCCAACCATGAGATTCGTCTTTTGAGACCAGAATCTCCCCCTTTGCTTCTTGCTAGACCACAATCTTCCGCAAGTTGTTCATACAACGAGCAAGGCTATCTGGTCATCACCAGACTTAGCCACTTTCTTTCCTTCTTGGATTCTTTTCTTTTTCCACTACCTGTCACTACAGCGCAGATTTTTCCTCCTCCCCCCTCCTTTTCTTTGGAAACTTTTCTAGTTAGGGGAGGTAGTTAGGGTTGCTTACACAGCAATCGTCTTTCCACCTCAAGAGGACAACTTCCTCCTTGAGAACTACCTCCTTTTAAGGAAACACACCTTACATCTCATAATGAAAACATATTATATTTAAATTTTAAACAGATAATAATAACAAGTTTAGTTTATTTTTACCACAGTAAATCAAATGTTTACATTTTATCTCGGGGCATTACAAAATGATCCAAATCAAATAAATATTTCATGAATCTATTTTGATGCTAGAATTTCTTTCTCATAAGGCTCATGAAATGGAGCTTTATCTCCCAGATGTGGGTGTATAGACGGGCGTTAAATATGATGGGATAGGGGTGGGGCGAGGTGGGCCGACACCTGCCTACCCAGGACAAAGCGGATAATTGGATTCTGATCGACGGATCTCTGCATTTGAGAAGCGCAGGGTTCAATGGCATTGTATTAAGTGGTTTCAGATCTCATATCCTGTCCTCCGCTCCGGTTCATGCCTCCGCATGCTCCAGCATGCTTCAGACTTCGGCTCTGTTCAATGCAACAGTAATGGCGGGTGCTTCTCGATGTGTGAAAGGGGAAGATAAATTGAAGCTAGGCCATGGGCTATCTGTGGAGTCACTTCTGTTGAACCACTTGCATTTCTATCTAGCCTCTGGCCTCAGTTTTTGATTCTGTCTGTATGGTGTTGGCTCCGTCATCCTTGCTACATCTCATTGCTTGAATGGGGAGGCTAATTTGGAGCTTCTCTCTGGTCTTTTAACGGAGTCGCCTCCGTTAAACCTCTGGCATTTCACTCGGGCCTCTGGCCTTTGTTTTGGCTTATGTCTGAATTGCGTTGGCCTTATCATCATTGCTGCTTGGCCTCCCTTTGCTCCTGCTGTTGTTGTCTCCCGTATGCCTCTTCTGCGCCATAGAATGCAGTGCCGCAGGGGCTGTCCTCTGCGCGCGCCTTACAGCCCATCTTCTGATTCGCCGTCCCTCTCCAGCGATTTCTTTGCCAGCCACTACCCTCGCACCCACAGTGAGAGAGGGTGTTTTCATGATTCCAGCCATTGTTTGGGCTCCCTTGCTCCCCGTCCTCATACCACCATGCCTTCTCCCATGATTGGCTCTGCGCTTTTCTCCTTCAACTGTTCTCTGAACCACCCAAGGATAACGCTCACATTACGGTGGTCTTCCATGAGGAAGCCCAGTTGGGGGACCCAAGCTCTCATCCGGCGGGCCTCGTCTTTGACAATGCTCAGACTTTGAACCTCCAGATGGGGATTGGTAGCACGTCTATGCAGGCTCTAGATGCTCAAGCTCGTAGCGCTCATGATGTTGAGATGGCGCCGGTTGATCCTGGTCCTTCCGAATCCGAAGTTGCTCTTGCCAGGGATATGCTTGCAATCGACTGTATAGTTGAAGAGCCTCCAGATGATTAGTTTGCTCACTGTTGTCTTGTTATCTTGCCCTGTGGCCCATACAATTGGGCAAGTTTATGTTCAAACTGCTATGTTGAATTTTTGTTTATTTTTGGAACTCTGTAAACTCTGCAACATCAAGAAGATCATAATATGCTCCCCTGTGTGGGTTTTGGTAATCTGTTCAAGATTGATTTCCCTGTCATTGGGTAGTCTCCATATATGTTTATCTTGACAACTTTGCCTTTCACCATGGCAGTGGTTTTGACTATGGTCACGATGTAATTCTACTCCCTTTGTTAATAGATTAATCTTATTTAGAAAAAATAAAAAATGGAGCTCTGTCAATACTCTTGGCTTCCTTCATGTGCACATGGATACAGGCGAAATGATAATTTTGAAAACCTTACTTTATATAAATACCATAAGAATATTAGTGCCAAAACAATGGGCTGTAAAAAGGTGAAAAAAAATGGTAAATTAATTATTTTTCCTTGATTTTATTTTATTGATTATTATTATAATTATTTTTAAATGTAATTTGATAGAGGCAAAATGTCTAATAGGGGATCATTTTGAAAACTTTACCTTATATAAATACTCTAAGAATACTATTGGCAAAACAACTAGATGTAAAAAGGTGGACTAAAAAAGCGCAAATGGTAAATTTATTTATTATTTTTCCTTATTTTTGTTTTGTTTTGTCAAATTGTTTGTGATCTTCCAAGCTTGGATCACCCCCGGCCTAGGCCACACTAGCCCTAATTTGACTGGATTTTTTAGTATGTCTCCTCACCCTAGCATAGGGCACAACCACCCTTTTTAGTATGTATCCTCACCCAAGCACAGGGCACAACCACACTGTGAGGTTTGATCTTGGGTCGCATTGTTAACTAGTGGAACTTGACTTTTCGTTGATTTTATTAGTATTAATATTTTTTTTTTAAATATAATTTGATTGAGTCAAAATGTAAAAAAAAAAAACAGAGAAAACATTACAACATCTCTTCCATATTAAAACTAAAAAACACTTCTCAAAATAATAAAAATAAAACAACTTTAAAAAAACTACATAATTATATCACAAGTTTTTATAATTTTTTATTTAAACAAAACCATAAATATAAAATAAAATATATTCATGGCATCATAGGCATACATGATAGCCATTTCTATATATATGTGTGAAAAGCCATTTAAAAAATGTCACCATAATTATATACAAAATTTTAAATTGATTTAGCCTAAACGATGATGGGAATGGATCTTTTAGCGAGAGTATTATTTCACATATTTTATTTTTTCTTTTGGGTATGTTAGAAAAGCTAAGAGCATAATCTTATGTACAATAAAAAAAAAAAAATATCTCCATTACATTATCTATATGTTATTTTAATTTTTTATCTCCATTACATTATTTATATGTTATTTTAATTTTTTCTTAATTTCCGTTTAACAGTGATTTATAATTATCATTTATATAAAAATAAAACGAATAAATTTCTTAAAATAAATAATAAAATTCTAATAAAATTTTTGACTTGTAAAAGAAAAATGAGAATTGGATTACTTAAAGAATATGTGATTGTAAGATATTTATTCCTTTTAAAAAGACAACCACCTTATTTTACATAAAATGAAAATATATTTATCACATCACAGTCATAATTGTATTAATAAAATGGAGGATCTTTGACTTGACTAAAGAGTCATAAAATGGAATTTATGGAAACAAATACCAATATCTTTGTAGAAGAAGAAATAAAATCCTTGACTTGGACTAAAGGGTGATGTAGGCTAATTTGTTGAACCAAAAAATGTGATTGCTTATTGCATAGAATATAATATTTTTATAAAAATAATATAAAATTAAAATGAAAAATCTAAACATGCTCTCATAACTGAATGCATAATGCAAGTCTCTTTAATTGCACAAAAACTATTTAACTTTTATTTTGTTAGATTGTTTAATGAGAGAGGATATGAAATATATTATTTTATTAATTTTTTCCTTTTCTTTTCTGGTTAGATTGTTTATTGAGAGGATAATAGTACATCTTTTTTCCATAAAAAAAAATTATTAATGTGTTAGATATATATTTCTATAAATTATTATTTCCCAAGTCATTAATTGTGCTAAGAAATAAATATTTTAGTTGATTTATATTTATTTTTAATTTAAAAATATAGATAAATTTATTTTTTATAAAAATAAGTGTATATTTGATAAGATAATTAAAACATTTTAAAATATCAATAACTTTATTTTTATTTTTCTTACTTATAATAAAGTTAAACAAATAATTAGATATCCATAATAAGTAATATATTTTATATAAATTTTAAAGAGATAAAATATTTTTACCTAAATAAGATCTTTATATTTATTTCTAGTTACATTTATTTTTAATTTAAAACATTTTAAAATATAAATAATTTTGTGCTTTTCTTAATGTCTGGTATAAAACAAAAATAAATATACATATTTGATTAGTTTAATTAAAAACATTTTAAAACATTAATAATTTTATTCTTACTTTCCTTCTCACTTAAGTTTAAATAAAATAATTAAATATCTATAACAAGTAATATAAGTTTATGATGATGATGATGATGATGATGGTTAACATCCGCTGAGACCAAATAATGATCTATCGGACCTAAAAAAAAAAACAAATTATTTATTTTGATTTAAGATTTTATTCCTATGCTCAAAAAGCTTGGAGAGAAGCCTCCCGAGCTCACTATAATTTTGACATTGTAAAAGGCTAGGAAGGTCAGTGTTTTAACAAAGATTGTGAAACTAAGATCTAATGTGGTTGTACGTAGGCACTCTAAGAGGAAGTGGTTTTCATCCTCGATGTTCCCATTCTCACATAGATGGCAGATCCTTTCCATCCATGGTGTTTTAGGAACTTCCCAACGACCTGTTTCACTATGGAGCTCATGAGAATTCGT
>APFE030015976.1:0-27292 GCA_000404065.3 Pinus taeda | reverse complement strand
GTTAGACCCACATTGAAAAAAATGAAAATACATGAAAAACATGGTTAATGCATTTTTTTCACAACTCTCCACACTTTTGAGAAAGAAAAATGAGAATACACGAAAAACATGGTTAGACCCACATTGAAAAAAATGAAAATACATGAAAAACATGGTTAATGCATTTTTTTCACAACTCTCCACACTTTTGAGAAAGAAAAATGAGAATACACGAAAAACATGGTTAGACCCACATTGAAAAAAATGAAAATACATTAAAAACATGGTTAATGCATTTTTTTCACAACTCTCCACACTTTTGAGAAAGAAAAATGAAAATACACGAAAAACATGGTTAATGCATTTTTTTCACTTATTAAGAAAACTGAGAATACTTGAAAAACATGTTTAATGCATTATTTTTCACTTTGTTTTGAATTTTTCGATGTGGCTTTATTTAGAAGTTTTTTTCCATAAAGGTGAAAATCATGTTTGAAAATTAGTACCATAATATATAAAAATGATTTAAAATCGTTAGCTTGCATTGAGGGTAATAAAAAATAAAATGCATAGTAAGAAGACACAATTACACACAATTTTATGTAAAGTATATTCCCGCGTCATTTTCACTATTTATTTTGACTTTCTAAAAATTTCCTAGTCCCCTTAAACAACAATTTCTTATAATTGTTTTCATGCCCCACATGCTCGTTATTTACCCTTCATTACCTTTTCAGCGTGGACATGATAACTTTATATGCCTACATAGACAATATATCCATAGACGTGAAAATCATCTTTGAAAAACCTACCATAACTATATAAAAACGATTTAAAAGGGTCTTTGATTTGAATTAAAAGTGATAATAAATAAATGGTTTATAAAAAGACACAATCACACAAATATAATATATTTCCACAAAAAGACACAATCACACATAAAATTATGCAAATATAATATATTTGCACACCATTTTCATTATTTATTTGGACTTTTCAAAACTGTTAGAGCCACCAAAAACAACAATTTCTTACCATTATTTTCATGTTTCACATGTTATTATTATTTACCATTCATTAAAATTTTATCTTGGACATTGATAACTTTGTATACATACATATATCATGATAAACCCCACATATATATAGATATCATCACTATTTAAAAAAACAATATAAATAACATTTAAAAAAAAAACAATAATTTTTTTAAAATTATCATAAAACAAATAGATTGCTTAATTGTATTATTAGTTCCTACAGTCAAGCGACATGAAATTATAGTAATTGAATGTACTGTTTAGCATTAATGCCAGTTGAAGTTATTATAAATTTTTTAGCCTTTTCATAAAGCATTGTCCATGTTTGCCCATTAGACTGCCACAATAATTTTGAGTACCAATAAAATACTTGATGGTCTTATTTGGCCTCTTCCTGAATAGACCATTTGGCTAATATTCTTCATACCATACATTTGTTGAGCTCATTTATTTCATTAGTGTTTTCTAAATTGAGATTAATACTAACATTAGTTTGTAAGCATTTATGCTACGCTATAACCATGGAAAGGCTTAGCCAGATGGACATTAATTAATTAAAGTTGGCCCACTTTCTGTATATGTATGTGTGGTGGCCCTCTATGTATGTCGAATTAGTCTATTTTCTTTATCTGTTGGAGCAAGACTACACTACCTGTGGGCGTGGGTCAATGACATATATGAGTGAGGAGGGTGTGGGTAATAAGAGAAGGCGTGGATTATTCTGTGGCGTTTCAATTACACTACACCACATAGAAGCTTAGCCTATTGAGATCCAATGTAAGGAGAGGTGCTTTGATCAACAAGGATGCTCTTCGAGATTTGAACCCTTCTCAAGAAGTGCCTAACCCATCCTTGATGAAAACAGGTGAATCTCCATTGCGAAAGGAACCCTCTGTTCAGTCAAAACCAATCCCAGCAGTCCCATCAATGAGTTGGGTAGATTAAGCAGAGGAAGGAGAAGTAGCTCACAATCCCTGTTCAACTCGATCTTCGGTTGTCATTCCTTTGTATCACAAGTCAGAGGTTCAAAACATGTAACTTTTCTTAAATAGATCGATGGTCTTGGATTCTCTAGAGGTCCGTTGAAGAAGCTATTTGCTTGAAGCACTATTATCTCATACTTGGAATGGCTCAATCAATGTGGGCTCCAAAATCAAATCAAGTGCATAGTCTAACGAGGTGGAGGAGTTGCCCGGAAAGTTATGGAAATTCTGGTCATATTTAGAGAAAATCCGGTAAGGATTTTTGTAAATTCAAGTTATAGTTGTTAAACTTCAAAATTTTAGGTGTCCTCGACGTTTTTGATGGTGTTGAATCCATTTCCACCATCAAAAACATGATTCAAACACTGCCTCTACAAGATTTTTCTGAAATATTTTTACCCATATTTTGCCCACTTTTGGCCGTCTGGGCAACTCCTCCGCCTCGTTAGACGACTCCCAAATCAAGACGTCACACGGTTGATCTGAAATTGGATCCTTAAACTCTCTTAAAGCTACCCAAAGAACAATGACAATTTGCAGCTAACACAGAACAACGAGGAACTTTAGTCAAATCGCATTGATCGTTGGTCCATGGGGGCTATGCATGGCACAAAAATGATAGTTAGGAGGCTCAGACCAGAAAACAGAGGCTGTTTATGATGTGGTATTAGCACATCACTGGGCCAAACCCCTCGAGAAGGAAAAGCCCCGAGTGCACGGTCACAAGGAAAACCCCAAAACCGTGGGAAAAGCGTTGAAACGATAGGCGGGTCTTGCGCTCCAAAACCGGCAAAATATTGGAAGCGTTTTGGGTGGTAAGTAGAATTGTCAGAGGACCTAGCGATACCATATAGTGATTGACGCGTGTCTGGAAAATGAGAGAGAAAACTAATCTCATCGCGGGCTAACTTCCCAGCAAGTCAACTGCACGATAAGAGCGATAACTGTAGGATCTGGAGGCCCTGGATCTAATGGCAAAGATTGCGCCTAATGGGAAACCGGATTCGACGGAGAGAATAAGCTTTGGCACATAAAGGTTGAAGTCCGATTGGACCGTTGAGTTGGCGGATGAATCATTTCACAGAGTAATCGAAGTAACGAATCGTTTGAGGAAGAGTTGGCTTAGCTCATGAGCAGACAAGTGGCCACCTCTCTATGAAGCGTTATAGTGATGATGACGCATAGCAGGGAATTCCAGCACAGAGGCAGGCGATCCAAAGAGCCGGGAGAGGAAACGAATAGACAGAGAGTATAAGAGAAAAAAAAAAGCAAACAATGAGAAGACACTGAATGCACAAAGAGTCTAGGGAGTCACTTGGAGGTTGAGTGGAAAAGCCAGAGAGCTCAATTGATAGTAGCATATTGCTGTTGGAGTTGCTTGGAAGTCGAGTGACTCACAGAGGCATGTAAAAGGCTGGGAGAAAGAGCTTAGAGAAGCTAGAGCCAAGAGCCAGAGTGAGCGCCAGAAGCGAGAGTTGAGAGCCCGAACCAGAGTTGGAGCCACAGAGCTAGAGCTAAAGTCAGAGCCACAGCCAGAGCAAGAGCTAGAGCTAGAGCCAAGAGCCAGAGCCAAAGCCAGAGCTAGAAAGCCGAAGAGCTCCAAGAGCCAAGGGATAGGGTGGTGTTCTGAGCCCAATGTTCCTATATAAAATGTTGGAGTTAAGTGTAGGCACTTGTAAAAGAACTATTGCCATAATCCGAGAGAGCCTAACCGAGTTGATTAGAGCTCAAGGAGATGTAGCCCAAGATATCAGGGTGAACTCCATATTATATTGTTGTCTTATGTGTTTGTTTTTATTGCTACTTTAACTACTGTTATATGCATTTATATATCAGTTTAGGTACCTTCCCATATTAGCACAAACAATAGATTTTAAAGTAAATAATCAGCTGAAAACAAATATAAGCATACACCCATATTGTCAAGCATTTCTTATTTCCGCATTGGTTAATCAAATAGACTTGGGAAAATTTAAAGCTTTGGAAGTGGGAGAGGTTCTTGTAAGTTAGAGAAGAAGACTAAGAGCCCCATTTTCAGATCAGGTAGTATCAGAGCTTAATATTGATTAACCCCACCTTCAAAGAAGGTTGTATCATAATGCTTGATTAACAGGGCAAAGATTGCTTGTCTAAAAAGTGTCTGGACAGTCAAGGATTCATTGCCTCATTGATTGTATGCTTGGTTTCAAACTGACTATTGTTTGAGTTTGCAGAGGTGAAGGGAAAGCTAGTGATAGCTCAGTCCAGGAAGGACAAGAAGGAAGAAGGGCTGAAGGCATTCTTCTATCCCAAGGGACCTCAAGGCAATCCTTGAAGCATAAGAGGTTGTTGCAAAAGGTTGCTTGAGTAAGCTCTTTAATAATATTGTTTGAAGTTCTTATATGCATTTTGAAAATGACAACTTCTACAAGTGAGTTCTCAAATTCTTCTTGCTCCCGAAGTTTCTTTGATGGAGACATGAAGCAAGACTTGTCCACCATGCTGGATATGGTGAGAGAAATGTAGGAGGATGGAAGGAAAAGCAGCATATTTAGAGAGCAGTTGAATTCTGTGGAGGAAGAGAAGCAAATACTTTCTGACAAATTGCAGGAAATGGAGAGGCAACTTCATATTGCAAGTATGAACCTTAAAAGGATGCATGAGTTGGAGTCACAACTATTTGTTGCGAAAGAAGCCTTGGGCAAACATGAACAAGGTCTTGTTGAGCCAATAATGGTTGAGGAAAGGCCTAAGTATTTGGGTCTTGGCTATGGACAATCTTATGGAGAGAGTTCCAAAGTTGCCATGAAGGCCATTGAAACAGTTCCAAAAAGGAGATTCATTGTAGGTCCTCTACCTCAGAAGTGTGAGGATTGTGTTCAGGAGGAATGCAATAGCTTGAAACATCATTCACATGATGCATGTGTTCAAAAGCACATACTTGAACTAGAGAGTTGTGGAAACTCCAACAACCTTGAAGAAAGTGATAGTGTTCCAAAGGAAGCTACTTCTTCATTTGTCTCACCTCCTCCTGAAGGCAATAAAGGTGAAAGAGGCAGGTATAAATCTAATTCTAAACACATTCCTTTTGATTTTGTAAGGCATGGAAAAAGGATTGCATGTTCCTTTTGGGGTTTGGATAACCATTATGTTTCTAGATGTTGGAAGAGGAGGGTTGCATATAGTAAACTTTTGAAGGAAAAGAAGCAAGCAGCCAAAGGTCCATGAGACAAGGCAAATCATGTTGTCAAAATGATGAATGTGTGTTGCACTTACTTCTATAAGCAAGGGAATCTTGCTGAAATGTGTTGGACTTTGAATCCAGCGCTGCTTCCACCAAAGCTGAAGGAGAAGGTGGAAAAAGAAAATGGCAGGGATGGAAATAAAGATTCCATGATTGATGTGGTTCAAAATGATTCACATATTGATGCTGATGTGCAAATAAAGGAGGGACCTTTGAAATGGATTGGTAAGAAATGGTTAGAATTCTTATCCAATTAAGGCTGCATGTCTAGTGATGCATCTATTTGCATTTCTTTATGGATAAATGCAAGTTGCAGGATCTTACCAAATGGTAAATAGAAAGAAGTTGAGTAGGAAACTCACTTTATTGCTACAACAATATCTTCATTTCAGCTTCGAAAGTACAGTGTACTTAAGCGAAATTTGATAGATGGAATGCATGCCTGAGCATGAGATGCATGTGATATTGGCTTTGGAGAAGTTAACTTGGTTCCTAAAATGGAGATAAGGATGAAGTGTTTCATCTTTTGGAAAAGCGTCCTAAAAGTCTTTTTCCTACATGCTCAACTTGAAGGGTCGCTTGTTCTAAAGGCATGTTTTATTGGCTTGGCATTTGTATGCAGATGTGAGACATGGGAGGGTTCACAAGATGTGAAATCTGTTTCATTGTTGAAGCAGGAGTTAGCCCATGTATTTGTTGTCTATATGCCTACTATTGTTAACAATTATTGTTGGTATCTTTTCAAACGGGTACAAATGAAAGTTTTGTGGAGCAGATGTACTTCACATTTGTTTGAGCCACCTTGGATCAAGGATCAAGGAAAAGAAGCTCAAACTACCTTCTATAAACTTCATAGCAGAAGTTTTGCATGAAGTCAAGGAGGAAAACTGTTCTTCCCGAGATGACCAACCCATCCAAGAAGGGAAGTGGTTAGAGATTTTGGCTCAGAGGCACTATGCGAAGGCACGTGTAGGGGGGCTAAAAGAAGAGGGTGTTGTTACTCTCATTTACTGCTCAGACTAGTATATCAGTCTTTTGGTGGACCAAAAGTTCTTTTAGTGGGAAGGTGTGATCCAAAATTGGATCCTTAAACTCTCTTAAAGCTATCCAAACTCTATAAAAGCTTATACTGAAATTTAAAGTCTTATGGATGTCGAAACCTATCAGAAATAACCTCTGAACAACGACAATTTGTAGCCAATAAAAAAAAACAAGGACCTTCGGTCAAAGCGCATTGACCGTTGGCCCATGGGGACTGTGCATGGCGCAAAAACAACAGTTATTAGGCTTAGATCAGAAAATGGAGGCCGTTTTTGATGCGCAATTAGCGCAAAGCGCTAGGAAAAACCCATCAAGAAGTAAAAGCCCTAAGCGCACGGTCACAAGGAAAACCCAAAAACTGTGGGAAAAGTGCTAAAAAAATAGGTAGGTCCCGCACTCCAAAACCAGCAGAATATCAGAAGCGTTTTGGGCAGTAAGCGGAATTGTTAGAGGACCTAGCGATTCCATATAGTGATTGACGCGTGTCTGGCAGATTAGAGAGAAAACCGCTCTGATCCTGGGCTAACATCTGAGTAAGTCAATCATGCAATAATAGTGATAGTCGTAGGATCTGGAGGCCCTAGATCTAACAGTGGATATTGCACCCGATGGGAAACCGGATTCGACAGAGAAAATAAGCTTCGACACATAAAGGTTGAAGTTTGATTGGATCGCTGAGTTGGCGGATGAATCATTTCATAGAGTAACTGAAGTAACAAACTGTTTGAGGAAGAGTTGGCTCAACTCGTGAGGAGACAAGTGGCCACCTCTCTGTGAAGCATTATAGTGATGGTGATGCAGAGCAGGGAATTTCGGCACAGAGGCAGGCGACCCGAAGAGCCGAGAGAGGAAACGAATAGACAGAGAGTAGAAGAGAAAAAAAATAAAATAGCGAGAAGACGTTGAATGCACAGAGAGTCTGGGGAGTCACTTAGAGGTCGAGTGGAAAAACCAGAGAGCTTAATTGACAACGAAATATTGTTGTTGGAGTTTCTTGGAAGTCGAGCGACTCACAGAGGCATGTAAAAGGTCGGGAGAAAGAGCTTATAGAAGCTAGAGCCAAGAGCTAGAGCGAGCACCATAAGTGAGAGCTGAGAGCTAGAACTAGAGTCAGAGCCATAGAGCCAAAGCTAGAGTCAGAGCCACAGCCAGTGCAAGAGATAGAGCTAGAGCCAAGAGCCAGAGTTAGAAAGCCGAAGAGCTCCAAGAGCCAAGGGATAGGATGGTGTTCTGAGCCCAATGTTCCTGTATAAAACATTGGAGTTAAGTGTAGGCACTTGTAAAAGAACTATTTCCATAATCCCAGAGAGCCTAATCAAGTTGATTAGAGCTCAAGGAGATGTAGCCAAAGATATCAAGGTGAACTCCATATTATACTATTGTCTTATGTGTTTGTTTTTATTGCTGCTTTAACTATTGTTATATGCATTTATATATTAGTTTAAGTACCTTCCCATATTAGCACAAACAAAAGACTTTAAAGTAAATAATCAATTGGAAAAAAATACAAGCATACACCCATATTGTCAAGCATTTCTTATTTCCGCATTGGTTAATAAAATAGACTTGGGAAAATTTAAATCTTTGGAAGTGGGAGAGGTTCTTGTAAGTCAGAGAAGAAGCCTAAGAGCCCCATTTTCAGATCAACGATGAATCAATGTATTATATATTCAAACCATTTTCACATGTAATTAATCTGTTGACTTCTACCCCACTCAAGGTAGGGAGTTGCTGCCCCACAACCTCCTTGTTGTACATTCTTTGTTGAAAAATTTGGTCAAAGAATCACTTTAAAAAACAACGACATGAATAACATGATCTTATGAAAACCAAAAAATATTCATCATATTATTCTTAGACATGATAACCATGTATGTCTATAAAGTGAAACTCCCAAGAAAAAATTATGTTTAAGAATCAAGACTAGAAAACAAAAACAACATTATTTTAATAAAAAAAATATAATATTATGAAAAGCAAAAACACCATCATATTATGCTTAGAAATGATAACTAGGTGTATTTACAAAAGTGAAAATCTTAGAAAATGAATTATGTTATAGATTTTTTTTTATCAAAAGAGTTTGATTAGTTCACTAAAATAGTACAAAAGGTATACATGATAACTCTTGCTCACTCGACTTCACTCCAATCGGATTTGTTGGTCATGAGATAATAACAAAATATGAGAATAGGCTACTAGGATTTACAAAATATCAACTAGAAAAAGAGACCATAAAGCCCAAAAAACATAGAGTATGTGAAGGCAACCGATATTCATCAAGGGACAAGAGGTAAATCAAGACCATGACCAACTCCACGTACATCTGGGGGTCGAGGAACACCATGAGCGTGAAACTCCACATGTGCTAGAAACCCCTCCATATGGTCTAGGAAATCATTGGTATGTCGTTGTATCCTTCATATGCATCCCATACGGTCTAATATGTCCCATTAGTTTTGTTGCATATCGTTTAGGAAGGATATGACTTTGTTGTAGTCATCATGCCTTTGTTTTTGCATCTCCTCCAACGTTGCCAAAATACACCTCATCTGAGAATCCATTTATTCCAGAGTGGGGGGTTGGTCCACTTGGCTCGGGGAGAGGTCCTGGTCCTAAGCTAATTTGCCATCAAACTCAGCTCTCACACCCACCTCGTTCGACATTACTCCGCCGCATCCCACGTGTTGGCCCTGCGACCCCATCCCCCACTGAGTTCGACCCCTTTTCCTGAGCATCATTAGATGCACACTAGAACACTTGAAAAGAGACCCCATGAAAGCACAAGGCCAAGCCTCATGCCAGATGGCCCCAAACCACCTTACTCTAGCAATAGGCTTAGTGGCACTCCTCACCACAGGGACCGACTTCACTAGAATGTGGCTCAAACTATGCCATTTTCCTTCAAGCACTAAAATCCTGCCAAATTCCCCTGGGTAGCCTACCTTTCCCTGACCAAACCCAACTAGCACCAAAAATTCATTACTCTCGATGCCACCCCCATAGACTGTAGAAAAATGGGGTCTTTGGCTAGGGATCCCCCAGCTCACCACACTCCACCAACAAACACAAGAAAATATAAAACAAAGACACACACTCAGGAATAAAACCAAAACCAACAACCAAGGGAAACTAGACTGCAAAAATAGACTTACCCGAAGGACTGTGCAAGAGAAAGAAAACATATACCAGAAGCACCACTAAGAATCCCTGAAATGTTGAGAGTTCCAACACTGCTGTGTAAGACTGAGATGCCAAGAGTTCCAACATCCACTTGGGCCCAAATCCTAAATTAGGTATTTTGACTTTGCCTCAGAACTGTCTAGAGAGTCGTGCCTTACTAGTGCAACAATTTCCCACAAAATAACCAGAGTATCGAGCATGCATAGGTTGACAACCCGTGCATGGTCATTGACATATCCACCATTGTTCCATTCTCCCATACCACAAAGCCACCAACAGAGGAGCCAAACCATTGTCCAAGGTTTATAAGCCCGATCTTACATCTTGAAGTTTCCAACTGTCCCATGCAAGGTGTCCTAATAGGTCTTTTCCGTCATGTTGCTTGTCATTGTATATGTTCCCCTCCGAGCTAATGAATGTTGGTAGTCCCTTGTTCTTCCACCCCATGAGGGATGGAATTATGTTACAAAATTACTCCAAAAAATAATGTATCTTATGAAAAACAAAAATATTATGCATGTGTATAGAAATAGTAAAAATCTTAAAAAATGTATACCATAATAATTGTATAAAATGTTTTAACTTTTTAATTTAAATTATGAGATTGATTATATATATATATGAATGATAAATTTGTGTGTGCAATTTCATGTATATAATTGTAAAACAATAAAAATATTTTTCATAACATATTAACATCATTTTCAACACTATTTTTATACTATTCTAAATCCATTGTCATTTTAAATAACAATTTCTAATTATTATTTCCATGTAATGCTAGATATGATATTTTTATGTGTAAAATAAAGGGAAACTCGTTTATAATTATATAAAAAAATATTTCAAAAATTTCACTTAAATTAAAGAGTGATACAAACAATTCCCATCAGTCAAAACATTCATTAAGAGGAGGAGATTTTAGAGGAAGAAGACCAGATCAATGAGGTAGAGGAAGAGATTTTGTTAAATGTTACACATGCAACAAAATTGGTCATAATTTGAATGGATGTCCAAATAATTCTTCTATAAATCAAGGAAGTATACTGATTGCTCAAGCTAGCACAAAAAAATGTGTCAAACCATACGTACATGAGAATTCACTAAAAACTCGAGAAACGTTAATGATGAAGAGAGTCCTGTTGAAACCAACTAAAGAAGTTAATGAACCTCCGTAGAGAAAAACATTGTTTAGAACTCCTTACAAATGAAAAGATAAATGTTGTAAAGTTGTTATTGATAGTGGAAGAAATAACGATCTGGTGTCTATATAAATTGTAAAGAAAATTGGCTTAGAGAGGACAATGTGTCTTACTCCCTATAGACTATCATGGCTACAAAAGGGACATCAAATATTGGTCAAACATTATGAGGTGGAGTTTCAGACTGGGTGCTCCAAAGATAAGGTACTTTGTGATGCTACACCTATGGATGTATGTTATGTCTTGTTAGGTAGACCTTGGAATTATGACAAAAATGCCATACATGATGTAAGAAAAATACCTACACTTTTGAAAATGACGGAGAAAAACTTACACTCTTTCTCTTGAAAGATGGAAGTTTACTGTAAGAAAGCAATACTAATGTGCTACTACTCAGTGGAAAGAAGTTACTACAAGAAACTAGACATGAGGAGATAAAATTCAAATTGATTGGTAAGCCTAAGGTAGTCCTCATGAGCACAAATTTGAGTGATTTTACAAAAGAAATTAAAATTATATTGAATGAATTTATTGATATTGTACTTGATTTTATGAAAAATCTGCCTCTCATAAAATGTATCATCCATCACGTAGAGTTAATTCCAAGATATATCCTTCCTGATAAAGAAGCTTAGAATATGACTCCAAAAGAGAATGTGGATATTGCAAACCATATTAAAAAATTGTTGGATAGAGGTCTCATATAAGAAAGATTAAGTATGTGTGTTTTTCTCACAGTATTAACTCCAAATGACGATGGAGGGTGGAGAATGTGCATTGAATCCAAGGCCATAAAAAAACTTACAATTAGGTACATATTTCCCTTACCACGCATTGATGATCCACTAGACTATTTAAGTGGCATTGAATAGTTCTCGAAAATATATTTGAAAAGTGGATATCATCAAATTTGAGTGAGAGAAGGATATGATGGGAAAATAACTTTCAAAACAAATGATGCTCTGCATGAATGGTTAGTAATGCCATTTGTATTGAAAAATTCCCTAAGTACTTTCATGAGGTTGATGAATGAAGTATTTAAAGAGTTCATAAGTAAATTTGTTATTTTTTACCTGGATAATTTATTAGTTTATAGTCAGTAAAAATAATAACATATAAGGCATCCTAGGATGGTTTTGTGAAATTTGTAGCATGATAAATTACTCATTAATTTGAAGAAAATGCAGTTTCATAAGGAAAAAATATTGTACTTGGGTTTTGTGGTGTCAAAAGATGGTTTGAAGATAGATTAGGAGAAAATCAAGGCCATAATCAATTAGCCTACCCTGTAACACCCCTAGTTACACCCATGAAAGATTAATGTAATAATCATGCAATAATATGTGAATAAGGTTGGAGTGCCTCTGTAACGAGTTTGAAGACCATGACTATTAGGTTGGTGAGTCGGGACATATTAATCAAGTTGTTGAGCCAAGGCTTATTTTGGGTCGTGCATGATCATGTGAATGTGCTAGATATGTTTTGGGGATGATGAGTCTGTGGATATATGCCTTTATAGGTTGTGAGGCTGGGAAACCTAATATTGTAAATATGTTGTAAATATATGAATATTAAGAATAAAAACATAGTTGGTTGTAGACCATTTCAACAGAAAGAGTATGGGGTCCCGAGAATCCATGGAAATATAACATGGATGATATTGCTGGACACCTAATTTTCTAAGGGTTATGGTGTGGAAGTTGAACAATCAAAAGGAGTCCAAGAGACCTTGGAAGGCGAATTCAAGAGTCACACCAATATATTATAAATGTATATCATGTGAATAATAGATGCATTCAATGCTTACCTTTCATATTCGATCCTCCCCATGGTTGTGTTTAACATGGTATCAGAGCTCTAGGTTTCTTAAATAATAATGAGTGTTTTCGTACAACTACCACGTCTCTACAATTTTTTGTTCTATTAGTGCTCTGTCTATCAAAGCGAACACTTATGTTGTTGAGCCCTATTATGTGGTAATTGATCTGTTTGTGGTTGTCAGTAAATGACAGCCCCATTTATTTTATTTTGTGCTTCTCAAAGCTGAGCCCATCAGACCTGCAATGTACCAAATCAACGGTTGTGTTGGTAGCAGTGTATTCCTACATACAGCTTGTCAAACTGTGTACTTGTCTGTACTCCACACTAGCAACCAAATTGTTGTAACGTTCTTCTACTCACCACTAACAGTTTTGTCTGCACAACAGTATGCCAAAGCCAGTGAAAGCTAAATATTTGTGTGCCTATGACACATGGTGGACCTTGTGGACAATGTGCTTGCCTGAAGAGATATTCCATGGCAATTCCATGATGAGATATTTCTCTTGAATTCTTTGGAGATTACACCAATCTTCTAGCTATCCATTTGCCGGTTCTGTGCATGCTGCTTTGGATGGTGTTTAGAGAGTCTTGAATATGGAGAAGTAAACTTATAGACCTTTTCTTGAAAAATAATTACATCAAACTAAGTTGAGAGCCCCTATTGCTAGAGGCCCTCCTTCATATCTCATATCATCTATGGCATTTAGCGCGATGGAATTTTGATTGTGTTTGGCGCAATTCCTTGCTAGATGTTTTCCTTATGGGTCAAACCATTTATACATCTACACATGGCTTGCTCACTGCTTGCTAATTGATACCATTGTTTCGTTGTTAAATGACACAATCGATACCTGTTTCATTCTACACCTTTAGTTTATTTTTGTTGTGTAATCCAACCATCGTTGTGCATTTGTATTGAACTGCTGTAATGTAACGACCCTTGTCTCAACTCGCACCAGTTCGTTTTGTGACTGTTCGTGTTCTTCCTCTACTTAGGTGCTCTTGTTTACCAGTGTAAGGAAATCATAATGCTCTCTTGCCTCATTATTCTAAGTCATAAAGTTAAGGTTATGTCTTCCAAAAGGCAATTATCTCAACAATTGTCACTAGTTATACATCGATTAAATTTGGTGTATGGTTACATTGAGCATCATTATATACATTGACTCTGGTATGTGCACATTGGTTTTGAATTGGCTTTGAACTTAAGCATTGTAACTATGTTATGCATTGAAGGTATTAATATATGCAATACATTGGCTCATTTGGATACATAATATATACGATGTAATTGGTTCGTTGGTGTTGGAAAGTGCACATATATTGAATTCTAATATGAACTATGTGTGTTGGTATGAAATTGTATATGGTCCATTAAATGCTTTTGAATGTTGCGGCTGTGTTCCATGAAGTCATTACTCATGCATTCCAAGTTGCGTTACTTATGCATTATTCATATATGATACATGACCGTGTGAAAAGATTGTGATTCTTGGTGCGCTTATTTTTTGAAAGGGTCGTATTGTATATGGACGATATATGTTGAGAAGTTGATACATGTTGAAAACTCCATTCTTAAAATGAATATATATGATGTTTGATTGGTAATGGTGCATTGGTTGTTTGCATTGATTCCTTACTATATCAATTGTTGCATAAGTGTGTATGGTTCATGTACACTTTATGAAAGTGGTGTTTTTAAATTAACACAAGTATGCATTGAGTTTTGGTGGGCTATAAGAAGGTAGTGATTTTTATAGAAATTAAAAGTAGTCTTTTGTAGAGGAGAGTTTAGTCATTCATATTATCAGACTTAAGACTATTGCACATTGATTGTTGATTATAATATTGGTAGACTTGTTATGGCTCTAATTATTGAAGTATTAGAGTTACTCAATACTTTGATACACTTTTCTGCTGACAACACAATTCAAATCAACAATGCCTCTCTCTCTAACATTCATACTTTTCTACAATATGAACAAGACAAGATTGCTTTTTTATAGCTTGAATCTAAACTACAACAAGAGGAGTTACAATAGAAAAGGCATCCTTCCGAACTTGTTTTTGTTCAAAACAATATTTTATTTGAGGTTGAAACAAACACCCATCAACAACCAACAAGTAATGAAATCAGTAAGGATGAGGTTGACTCACATTCAGTGCCTAGTGTAAGAGTAGATTTGCATGCAAAGGTAGAAATTCAGCCTGCACTTCCCAAGCCAATCATCATATCTTGGGAATAACTTGTCAAAAAAAAGTACAAAAAAGTACTTGGATAGGACAAGGAGGCATCCTTTCATATTCCAGATTACTCAAATCCCATCAAATTTCAGAGTGCTGGATTTCTTCATGACAATTCATCTTCACCCGTTCCTACTCTTCTTCCACAACAACCATAATAGAATGTCAGATGCCAACATTGTGACAAAGTTGGCCATGTGAAAGATCACTGTTTTGACCTTCACCCGTGCAAGAATTGTGGCCAACACAATAGTTCTTCAAACAAATGCTTCCAAAACAAGCCTCTTGCAAGAACATAGATTCATCTTGGATGAATCACTTCTTAGCAATGGGCTTCAACAACCAAGAAGATATTTCAGTCATATGCCAGAATTTCTTCCAGAGTATTGAAAACTTTTGCATTTGAGTTCTCTTCAACTTCTCACCTTGTACTTGACAGGGGGGAGTGATGGCCAAATAAAAGTTTCAAATATGTATCAAGCGAGCTTAAGCCACAACCTAAACTTGCTGCCCGAGCCTACAATTGGAGATAGCCATACCCAAATTTAGAGTTGTAGACAGAGGCATAGAAGCCCCTACGAATGTCATTGGTTGGTGGCCTTCCTTAAACCATCGCAAGTTTTATACCTCCCTTTTCCAGGTTGAAGGTCTCCCTCTTCAAAGCATTAGGGACACTTCCTCTAGCAGAAGACTTCAACTTCCTGCCAGATTTGGAAGAGGTATGGGAATCACACTAAGAATTCTTTGGTTGATGACTTTCCTTAAACCACATCAGGTTGTATGTCTCCCTTTTCTAGGTTGAAGGTATCCCTCTTCAAATCATTAGGAGCACTTCCTCTAGCATAAGACCTCAACTTCATGCTATATTTGGAAAAGTTCCATGAACTGCACTAAGCATTCTAATATTGGTGGTCATCCTTAAGCCACCACCAGTTGAGACCTCAAGTTCTCCCACCTTATAATTTCATTTCAGAGAGATTATTCAACCTATTTCTGTCATGCATTATTGTATGTTGTGTTATATCTCTCTACTTGGACTCGTATATACCACTTCGGATTAAGGGGGGGAATGTTGGACACCTAATCTGTTAAGGGTTATGGTGTGGAAGTTGAATAGTCAAAAGGAATCCAAGAGACCTTAGAAGATGAATCCAAGAGTCACACCAATGTATTATAAATGTATATCATGTGAATAATAGATGCATTCAATGCTTATCTTTCATATTCAGCCTTAACCATGGTTGTGTTTAACACATATAATTTATTAAGTATGGGAAAAGTGACTAAATTCCATGGTGGATTTAGAGTGTGCCAAGTGGAAAAGAGAACTCATGCATGTAGAAAAAAATATGTTTTCCCTAAGAGTGGGATTCATACCTAGAGTCATTTAGAGATTCATAAATTAAAGCATGAATTTTGGATTTAGTCATTCAGGAGTCGACTGGGGGATGACAGTTGGTTTCTAGGCCTAGAGGGTACTGGGAGCTGCAGATGGCAACAAGAGCTCCTAGAGCTTCAAATCTGACCATCCCTACTCAACAGTAAGGCACCCTAGAGGTGGTGGCATAGAAAAGGGATTGGGGGTGTAGAAAAGGGGTGCACCACTTGAGCGCAGATTGATGGGGGTCATGAGCCTTTAGGTTAGAGGTTGAGGCTGTCGAGGTCGGTACCTTGGTTAGGTGTGGAAAGGATTATGTTCTGGTTTTGGATAGACTGATGTCCCATATAATTGAGGCCCCAGCTAAAGGGTGACCCATTGTTGAGAATCTATGAACAACATGGTCTATGGATGGGTGGAATGTCGAAGGTCTACAATTAGTTGGCCTTTTGAAAAATAAGTGTTCTTGTGTACATTTCATTAATTTATTTGCATGATTTTAACCTATTGTGTGGAAACCCTAGCTTGTGATATGAACAATTATTTGCTAAGTATTTCTTAGTATTTGTAACTAGTCATGCATTTTAATGGAATATAATGTTAAGGTTGATATGTAGGTGGCAGGTTGCAACTGGGGTTAACTTTGACATAATTATTTTTTGGCTGAGGGGTTCTGGTATAAATTTGGAAATAATAAATAAAGGGGAGTTACCCTTGGCTACAGAGGTCCACTTGGCATGGTTACACCTAGTTTGGTAGTTAAATTGGCCCAATTATGAGCTAGATTTGTACAACAAATACTGGATGTAGGCTAAGGGCATGATAATTGGTATCAAAGTATATGTGTAATTCATCAGAAAATTTTAAAGTCATGGGTTTTGTGTGAGTGGCATTGCCCGATGGTGGGGTGGGGACATTACAGGGTGGTATCAAAGCGAGGTTGCAATAGTGGGCTTACATGGGCTAGGGATAAAGCATGGGGGAATTTTGTTTTTAAATGTTTTCCATTTGTTCAATAAAATATTTAAAAGGGAACATGGAACCCTGAGTCAATTACACTTTTAGTTCACAAACAATGGATTGCATTTTGAACCAATCTATTTTAAATAAGTGAAATTTGTCTCTATAGAATATTTTAAATATTTGTTTCAGGTTGGGTTTCTAGAAAGTACAACCTAAACGATAATTTTTTTCTATGAAATGTATGAGAAAATCCTTGGTTGAAGTTGAAAAGAATTACCCCTCAATAGATTTCAATTGCTAATATATTTAGACTAGTATGGATATTGGGATATGTGAACATAGTTCTATCGATACTGTAGCTTTTGGGCTTTCTTTTGATGGCCTTGAAGTGGTCAAAGAAGGCTAAAGGGATATATCTATATACATATTTATATATATTCTATTGGAATTTAGTAGATGGAACTTGTGGTTTTAAGTGAAGGTGGCCTTTTAGCCTTTTGTTTGAGGTTCTAAGGTCGCACATGTATGGTCAAGGGTCAAAACCCTTGGGGCACCTTGAATATGATTGCAATCATTGTCAAGGAATTATTAAATCTCACTAGAATGATAACAAGACATTTATGGAATTTTGGATGTTCTTGGCCAAACCAGAACCCTTTAAAACCTTTGCAGAAAGGAGGAATTTTATTTTGGCACTATGCATGGGACTATATTTGATACATTAATCACCCTCACATGAGGAAGCTTGGTGATACAATTTGGGAATACATGGCACACATAAGTATGAATATAGTAATGGTTTAAAATTAGTTTTTGTTTAATTATGAAGCAAGTTACATGAATATCATCTTTTCACACTCACACATGACAAAGTTCTCCAAAAGCCAATGGAGAAGATAAATGAAAATATGTTAAATAGTATAGGAAATATTTATGAGAAAACAATGTTGTTGAGGTCTTTATCAATTGCAACATATGTTGGGCCTTGGATGTTTAGCTCAGCAAGATATTAAAATTAGCATTTCATCATGAACTATTGATATTTTCCCCTTGATAGGAGTTTTGTAAAGACTGAAGTTGTTCAGTTAAATGCGCTTGGGAAAGGCATTCTTAATGATATTATTGACCTCTTATTTGATTATACTTGAAATGTTGATAAGAAATTGCTTAGTATGTTATCCCAAAGTCAACATTGCATTTCTTAAGGAGAAAATAAAAATATCCAAGTAAGTTAACAATGTTGGCGCTTATATTATTAGTTCCTTAGACTAGCTTAGTGTTAAGATGAACATAACGTACATTGGAGCATTTTAATGTAGGGGATAAGAGGCCCTGAAATATGAGACATGGAGATATTGAGGTTTCTATAATAAATATTAGCAACCATGGAAGCTTGGATACAAGTTATCAATGGCTGGCCATTGCTCTTAATCCTTTGGGAAATTACTCTTCAATATATCATATATTTAATAATTATTGGCACCTTGGTTCCTTAATAAATGTCAGGTTCTTATTAGATAAATGAAAGACCTCAAAAGTAACCATTAGTTGCAAAGGGAGCAGTGATTATGTGGCGACAAAAGTACCTATTATGGTACGCAATACATCACCTGAACATTGCGGTGCACATTAGCCAAGCAGGGTTTCCTAGGAGGGCATAATTGTGATTGCAGAACCTCCCTCGTCCATTGACATCAAGGTACCCCCAAATTTTTTTCAATTGTAGATATGTCTTTTAATCACAACCATTGATGACCAAATCAAGTCGGGCCTCGAATTGGAGGGTCCAAGGTATAAATTTGATGGGCACTCCTACTCATCAAGAATTTTTTTTATGATAGATTTCCTTTTAAAATTGTCCTTCACATGACATTTGATTTTTATTTTTACCCATCATTTAAATTTCATGTATTACATATTTTTTGTTATTTTTTTTATTCTGAGTATAAAAACGATTTTTTGGTAGTATAAGTTTTGGTTTTTGTCTTTGGATTTTTTTTAATTATGGCTTGACCATAAAATATATGTATATGATTTATATTACTTTAAAAATATCAAATATGTTATTTTTTATCATAGAAAGTTTTTTTTTACAATGTATTTAATTTCTTGAATTGTGAAGAGCTCAATTCTCTTTTTCTTTTCCTTAAGGTAAGAAAATCCTTTTACTTGCATTAGGAGAAAAATAGGATTCCACATAAGACACTAATTATATTTAATTTAATTAAATAATAATAAAAAATAAATTAAAATTATGATTTGACTCAATAAAAAACATTGTGTTATTAGATTATTTACTATGATTTTAAAGCATACTTTCAGTGTTAAGCAACCTTTAAAATTTTATGAATAAATGTGACTTTAGAAATAAATAAATTTAAATTATGAGTAGAATATTTTTTTTGGTAAGTTATGAAACGCAAAAGAAATATTCGTCGTATAATCTGTCCTCTGGTATGAGACTAGAGAGGCTAAGTATTTTGATTAATTAAATAATAATAGAAATTATGATTTAACTCTGATTATTGAATAATCGTCTTTATCTTATTAGATTATCTACTATGATTTTAAAGCATACTTTCATTCTTACAAAACCATTAAATTTTCAAATTAAAACTAAAGTACTATGACTTTAAAGCATACTTTCAGCCTTACACAACCATTAAAATTTTACGAATAAACATGACATAGTAAACAAAAACAAAACATCCCCATTCTTGAACCTCATTCCACATGAGTGTTCTAGATGTTACATTCATTGGAGTTGCCGCTGAAGGGTCACCAGAGCCGTTGGCTGCCCAAGCTTTATACTTCCGCAAGTGGGAAGGTTCTCCTTTAGCATCCCCCAAAGTAATGTCAATATTATGAATATACTTAAGATAAATAGTGAACATAGTGTTAATGTTCCTTATGCGATTGTCCTGTGATTTGTCAATATTCATCAACCCCTTCAAGACCATTTCAATGCCTCCCAGCCATTGGCGGATGACCCTCAATTGATTTAAGGTATGAAATTAACTATTGGCCCTTTCCTCTAATGCTTCCACTTGTAGCTTTCCCACTAAGGTCTTTACACGCCATGTAGTTTCCAGGGTTTTATGGTAGAGAGTTGCTCAGGTCCTAGTTTCACCTATGTCAATGATCCGGTTGACCTCTTCATCTATTTAACTTTCTAGAGTAGCCCTTATTTATTTGTGAAATTATTCCTCCTAAGCCTACACCAATTCTTCCCCCTTTTGCGGAACCGTAGCATGAAAATCATCGACTGCTACCCTTGCTGCCATTTATATGCGAGAAATCTTACTACAACTCACTCCTTTTTCCTCCACCTTGGCTCTCCCTCTCAACCTGCCCATAGAATAATGAAATTTACCCATTCTCCACTCAGAAGCCTTCCTTGAGTTCTATATTGCTCCTATCAAGGCTTAATTATTCCAAATCTACTCAATTTCCAAGCATAGATTGTAAAAGAGAGCCCCCTGGCCATAATTTAAAGTTAGTTCTACTATACTACTTTGTCTTTCCAGATTTTCTGTACTTTCCCTCGCCATCTTCGTATCCTCCGATCTGTGGACAATAAGATTGTCACTTCGTGTGAGCCTGTTCCATCTCTCCCTGTCATTCGCCTGGATCAATGATTTGTACAAAGTAATAATCACCATTTTCCTCCTCTCACACATATCCTTTGCTAGTATTGTATCTGCCCACCTCTTAATCACCTCCTTATCATTTATGAACTAGCCTGCATAACATGCCTTAATGGAGGTATTCATAATTTTTCTACCTTTGGAAGTCACCTTACCCATGCAATGATCCCACGTACCAATTCTCCCACCTTGATTAAACATTCCCCTCACTTCCATGATCACGGATTAATCAGTCGTGTGAGTAGGTGGGGCTTTGCCCAAGCCCATGCCTTCCTTTGCATTTTCCTCATTGTCAATTGTCATGGAGCTATCTCTTACCACCAACATTTGTAGTTATTCCTTGAATTGTCCCTCCTGGATATCCATCCATACCATTTCAATAAGAGTTTGTGTGTTGGTTACCCTTCATTAGCCAACCTATCTACCACTACATTTGCTAACCTCCGAACCACACTGAATTCCACTATTACCAAGATCACTAGGTGGTGTTATATGTGCTAGATTAATTGTTCTAGATGCAAGTTCCTAATGATATTCCTTACCTGAGAACCACATTGTAGTCTCCTTTACACTTAGATGGCCATCAACGAGTCCCCTTCTACAATAACATTAACAATTCTCTCTTGAGCCAAATTTTTTAGCCCTTATTTGAGGGCCTGGAATTCAACTCCATTATTGAATATATGTCCAAAATTTATGAATTTTTTTTGCAAATTTTCCTTGTCTACTCTCATATGATGCCACCTTCCCCTATGCTTCCGGGGTTCCCTTTAGATGCCCCATCAAAATTCAACTTAAAAAACCTTGTGGGGTAGGCATCCAAATCAATGAGCCCAACTGAATTTGATGATCTCTAGTCTGAGGCACCTGCATACCAAGGTAATCGAACTCTAAGAGATGTAAGACTCTTTCCACTAAGGAGATATAGGTTCCTCTGATGGTTTGGGTCCTTTACTAATTATCATTTCTTTTAGTTTTCGTTGAATTGATTCCACCAAGAAATCTGCAGGGAACTTCTTATTCTGGAAGATTCATCATCCCGTTCCTTCTAAACTAACTGGAGGATGAAACTGGAACCATGCACCAGGTGAGGTTTACCACTTCATTCTTCTTGTAATTACCTCACCATTTCCTAATAGTTTCTTGTATATTTTCCCTAACTCTATCGATTTACCTAAAGATAAGGCATCCAATCCTATATTAAAGATGCATAATTGCAGGTGTTTACAAGATGATTTAGTTTTTCCTCTCTGTTTTCATAGCGACAACACCATGAGTCTCCAATAAAGCCTCTCTTCACCAGATTATCCCGTGTGAGAAATTTCTTGTGCAGCACTAACAACATGAATGTTTTAATTTTTGGCCAATGGGTTGATGACTACAATTTCTTCCAAGCTGGATCATTTGCCTCACCTTGGGCACTGTTTATATAAAATTTCACCTCCTTGAGATTGAATTCTCCTCCTTCTTTTTTTCCCCATATTAATTGTAACACCCTCCTCCCACACTTACCCAAGTTCACCGCTCCACTGAGGTAAATATGTGATGAGGAGTTAATATGATATGGATTAACCTCATAGGTACATTTAAGGAAGTGGAATCTTCCAACCAAAAATTTATTGACCTCCCTTGGGAACTACAAAACCCCTACAAGCTAAATAACCACTCAAGGTGCCCAAACCTTGAACTAGACTACTTTTTCACTGACTTATACTCCCAAACGCAGGCATAAAACTGCCCTAATTTGATTGTAACCCTCCAGTCGCATGGATGAACCTTCCTTTGAGCAACTGTAGTCTAATTTATTCAGTTCTGTGCATGTGACCCTGAGATCTGAGCCACTTTTTCAGGGATAGGATCCATATCTCTACCCATAACTTGAAAGAACTTTTTAGAATGATAAAATACATCAAGACAAATATATATGTACTAAACTTAGTCAAGCACTTGACCTAACTAGGCTTAACCATGACATAAATTTTGTCAAACACATTAAGAACATGGAATTTATAGGTCATAGTTATATATCTGAACATAGGGATCTCATACTGATCTAAGAATTGACAAGAAGGAATAATTCCCTCTCATAATAACTGCAAAAACATCTATTAGGCCATGCGTTCAATCACCATTCATTTAGTAATCAAAACGTGATGAGAGCCATAACTAAAGTCTGTCATACACCATGCTTATAACCAACATATAACTAGAATAATAACAATGATAGAATGATCATCAAAGCCACATAATAACAAGCACATTGACTCATGAAATACAAGGGAAAAAGGAGCTCTTATTAACATATGCAAAATCAAACCAATTCAGAGAATTCCACATACCACTCAACCATAGATTTGCCTAAACCAAATATTTCTTTTAACTAATCACCCCGTTTCCATATTCTAAGCATGAATGTGGGAATCACAACAAAACCAACCAAGGCTTCCTCAGGATTTACTGTGTATCCCACCATTACCAGTTAAGGGATTTGTAGGCTCAAAACCCACATCTATACAACCAGGCTTTACTGTGTATCCCACCATTACTAGTCAAGGGATTCCTAGGCCCGAAGAAAGAAACATACACTACTAGGCTTTATCGCAATCCTGCCATTTCCAGTCAAGGGATCAATATGCCTAACAAGAAGGTATGCCTCAAGATTTATTCACCAATACCTTGAGGAATTTTCCCATCTCCACCCCTAGGATTTACCATGTGTCCAGCCATTACCGATCAAGGGATTCCTAGGCCTTTGGGAATTTTCTTGAGACCACCTCACCTAGTTCCAAAACCATATGGCAATCCATGTTAACAAAATGAAAGAACCCCATCACACCATGGCTATTCAAAAATAGAAAGGGAAGGCTAAAACCACTATCACACCTAGAAAAACCCATGCCAATTACAATAGGAGAACCAAATACACATGTGCATGTCAAAACTAGCAAGGAAATCATACATGCAACTCGATGCTTGCAAGTAATCCCATTGTAGCTGCTTGATCCAACTCTTCCTTGCTTGATCTTTTCTTCCCTTTTCTTTCTTTTCCTTCCTTTCCCCTCCTTTCTTCAAGGCTAGAGTGCTCCAAGAATGCTTTAAGTGCACAAGAGTATGAGAGAGAGAAAATAGAGATAGAGAACCAAAACTGATTTGACAAAAGGTTAAACTGAAAAAAAAACTTTGAACTGATCCTCATAAGCCTTTTTATTTTTCTTCAATTTCCACTAATTTCCTTCATTTTCCTCCTCACATGCAACCTGTGACTTTTCACATTCCTTTTCTCCTATTTTCCATTATTTCGTAAATAAAATGCCAATTAATCCCTGTTTTCTTTTTCAAAGCCTTTGCCAATTTCCTTTATCCATAATAAACCAAATGAACATGCACTAAGATGTTTTTCCCAACATTTAGCTTGGATTATGTGTCCTATGACCTTGGTCTTATTTTTCCTTTATTAGTGTTATTACATGAACTTTTAACCTGGTTCTGTTACAAACCCCTCCCCCTTAAGGGAACACTATCCTCGGTGTTTAATGACACCTACAACCAGCAATACAATTGAAAAGAAAAAACATGCCGCCTATGGATATATATAACTTAGCTCGATGCAATATTTACAATGATCAACCTGCTCAAAAGAAAAACAACATGAGAAACATAACAACATGACATCCATACTGATTATTGGAGATTTATAGCACAACTCATTGCGATATTTACAATGACAACCATACATAAATATGTACATATGCTAAAAACTCCTTTGCCTTCACCAAAAAATAATGAAAGATACAAAGCCCACTAGGGGTGATTTTAGGGGCAAATGTTCGCCCTTTGGTGAAATTAAGGGGTTTTAAATTTTTAGTGGGCGAATATTTTGTATCATAGTACATTTTTACAAATCACCTCAAATAGCCCACCTTATTTTAAGGGAGAGGGTAAAAAAGGTAAATTTAGCCCTTGAAATTAGGAGTTACAACCTTCCATTCACCCATTTTCAAGAATAGGTTTTATTTAAGTGAATCCATTCGCCCATTTTCAAGAATAGGTTTTATTTAAGTGAATCCTATGGGCCAAAGGCCCAAATGCCATATTTATAAAAGAGGTATGGTAAATTAATAAAAATATAAATAAATGAGAGGTATGGTAAATAAATAAAGCATTTTTTATATTTACTCCATAAGGCACCTTATATACATGCAAGGGTGTAAACAAATAAAAATATAAGTAAAGTGGAGGTATGGTAAATAAATAAAACGTATTTTTATACTTACTCAAAAGGTATGGTAAATAAATAAAAATATAAATAAACTAGATACATGGTAAATAAATAAAACCTCTTTTTATATTTAGTCCATAACCCTCATTCTATTTATGAAGGCTCAAGAAAGAGGTTTTATTTAAGTGAATCCTATGGGCCCAATACCATATTTGTAAAAGAGGTATGGTAAATTAATAAAAATATAAATAAGCAAGAGGTATGGTAAACAAATAAAACATTTTTTTATATTTACTCCATAAGTCACCTTGTATTTATGAATGGGTAAATTAATAAAAATATAAATAAACGAGAGGTATGGTAAACAAATAAAACATTAACCCTAATATTAGTATTAATAACAATGAAAATGGCACATGGTATTGAACCATGGTATTCACTTGGAATGTAGCCTATTTAAATGGGGGAATTAAACCAGAATAGATCCATCTTTACTCTCGATCTACTAACCCCCGAGAGGTATCAAATATCGTGATATGAAAACTAGCATAGAGTGAAAATATTTGATCCGATCAAGAGTAAAAATGGATGTTGTAATTTAATGTATGTTAAACATTTTTAGCTTGGTTAAAATAAAAAATAAAATAAAAATCAACTATTAATTTTCTTAATTTTTATAAATTAATAATAGTAATTTTTAAGCTCTAGGTTTATGATAACCCATGGTATTGACCCATGGTAATACCATGGTATTCATGTGAGCATAGACTATTTAAAAGGGAAATTCTATCATCTTAGATCCATCTTAATTCTGTGTCTACCAAGTGCTCAGTGGGATAAATAGATTTCATCCCCCTAAGAGTGGTAGATGTGGAGTTAAGATGGATATAGGTTGGTTTTTATGATAATGAAGATATTAAATAGACTTAGGAAATTATATTGTAAAAACATCTTAAGGTGAATGGTTAAAGCATAGACATTGGACAATTATATCTGTATACTTCTGTTTTAAACTGAAACAAATCCAGGGCTAAAAGGAATGTATTGATTGCACTAGTCATCCTTCTATAACTTTCCAACATAGGCTGGAGTAAACAGATTGTAATTTGGGTAGTTTTTCTAACTGCAAACAAGAACATACTTGTGTATTGGTAGGGTGGTTACGAGGTCCCTAGAAGTGATGAATTTGAATTTTTCTTGGTTTTATAGATAGTATTAGGTTTTTCCTCATGCTTTATGTGAATGACACGGGTGAATTTTATCCTACACCCACTAGGTTATCGATATGTAATTTCAGTAATTTTGATTTCAAAAGATATTTTAAAGAAATGCAATGATTTCATTTGTGTATTCAATAAACACAATATTCTAATGGAATTCTGCATTTGTGGTTTACCTATACAGATTCCATGGAGAAGTATTAGTGGTGTGACATCAATTGTCCTCACCCAGAGGCTTTAGTTTTACTCTTTTCTGGAAGCAAATACTTTCTTCCAACATTTTTGAGTTCCATGAAAAATTTGAAAGTCCTAATAGAATTCAATTATGGGTTAAAGAGATCCACACTGAATGATTTATTGACCTTATCTTCACTTAGTTTAAGAGTATTCACTTGGAGAGGCTACATGTGCCCCCACTTCAAGAGCATAGTAAAGTCATGTAGAACTTAGAGAAGCTATCTTTAAGCTTTTAGTGAAGATTGGAAAAATGTCTGGGTTCAATAACACCCAGTCGAGCATTAAGCTTACAATAATGCTAGATTTTAACCTGGAGCACTTTTGTTATTTGGAGGAGATGCCCCCTCGTATTTGTGACACATCTGCAGTTGTGAATTGGACTATTACTTACTGTCATTTCCTTTGAAAGTAACCTAATGACTTAGGGAACCTCAACTCTTTAAGAATGTTAAGGAAGGAAAGAAAGTACATTATGCTAAGTTCTCTTATGCTTTTCAAGTTTTTATTGGATATCTAAAACGTTTCAGGTAGGAAAGTACATTCTGTTAATGAAAATTTGTTTTGATAGAAAGGCCCAATTTCAAATTCTAATGCTTTCAAAAAATGTTGTATAACTATAATGTTTCTAAAAGAAAGGCATATTTTTTCAATTTAAGTATCATGATCCCATATTCCAACTTATTTTTCAGTAACCCATTAGGCTTTGTAGCTTTGAATAAATCCATGTCTTTTGATAAGATCCTCTTCCAAATTAGAACGCAGTTTCCTTTTGGTAATAACCACATACAATGTCTTGATTTTGTTATTAAGAAAATAGAGGTTGTGAAACAAGCCTGTGCCATACAAGGACTTGATTCATTGATTATGTATCAATTATGGCTCTTGATGTAATAATGTCTTGATTTTGTTGCT
>APFE030015972.1:18228-52989 GCA_000404065.3 Pinus taeda | reverse complement strand
TGCCCTGCTGATATTTGAACCATTTGTTTTATGGTTTCTGCCATTACTTATGAATATTTCCTCAGCTAGAATTTAGCTGCCACCTGACCAGCACTGCCTGCCTTCTGCTCCTCTGTCCGCTGCATGAAAAGAAACGCTGTCTGACAAGAACGTCTGAAGGAAAGGAAACGCCTGCTGACAAAGATCACCTGAAGGTTTTGTACTGTATCTGCTCTTTCCACTGCTGTCTGGTATTTGAAACGATGTTTTGGTATTAGAAACGCTGTTGATATCTGTACGCTGTTTGATATTTGAGTGGATGTGAAACGCTGTTGATATCTGTATTAAAACACTGTTTGATGTATGGAGCAGATATGAAATGATGTGCTGGTATTAAAAACAATGATATGTATTTCGCTGTTTGATATATGCGGATGTGTATTGTAGTGGTGTATGTGAATCGACCTCGGCCCATACGCTGTCCTTCATGGTCATTTCGTTGTTTGATATATGCGGATGTGTATTGTAGTGGTGTATGTGAATCGACCTCGGCCCATACGCTGTCCTTCATGGTCATTTCGTTGTTTGATATATGTAGATGTGTATTGTAGTGGGGTATGTGAATCGACCTCGGCCCATACGTTGTCCTTCATGGTCATATCATTGTTTGATATATGCGAATGTGTATTGATTAAGTTAGTTAATTGTGCTCTTTAAATAAAAATATTCTGGCGTCTTATATTAAAGTGTTGAAAGAGCAAGGCGATAAATTGTATTATAGCATCAGCTTTGTCAAAGTGTGCCTACACATACTTCCAGTGAGCAGTAGCAAAATACTGTGGCTGCAGAATCTAATTCTATTGATCCTACATTCCTAGAGGCTCTTCCTGAAGAGTTAAGAACAGAGGTGCTTGCTTCCCAGCAAAATCAAGTGGTACAACCTACAAATAGTCAGCCACCAGCTGCTGAAGAGATTGATCCTGAATTCCTTGCTGCTCTTCTCCAGATATACAAGCAGAAGTTCTTGCACAACAACGAGCATAGAGATTGCTTCAATCTCATCAGTTTGATGGACAACCTGTTGATATGGATAGTGCTTCAATACTAGCCACGTTCCCTCCTGAACTTCGTACTGAGGTTTTGTTGACATCCTCAGATGCCGTGCTGGCTAATTTACCTGAGGCACTTTTTACCTAGGCTCATAGGTTGCGTCGAAGCAATAGACTACAGGTGTTGTTCACCATGACCTTGAGATGCAAGATGAATGTAATGAGCGAGTCATGCGTGATGTTGAAGCTGTGAGCCAAGATAGTAGTGGTAGTGGTGCAACATTAGGTGAAAGTCTTCGCAGCTTGGAAGTGGAAATTGGAAGTGCTGATGGAACTGGAAACCTTGGACAGATTGATGCATCTGGAAATATGGAAGGTGTTCAAGATGAAAATAGTAATAGAGGACCAGCCCAACCATAAATTGTTTTAGTGACGCTACCAGATTGTTTTGATAATTTAAAGAACCTGCAAGACATCGACCTCTCAAAGTGCCACAATTTGGAGAGGCTTCCAAAATTCTTTGCGGAATCCAAATAAATCTAAAATTCTTTGTTTGGAGGGTTGCTCTTATTTAACCATGTAAGCACCTAAAATATCAGCACATTTGAAGTGGTACACAGAACAATTATATTTCAGTATAATGTAGATTTGAAAGTATTGCCAAATTCAATTGGGCCCTTTGTTGAATACTCTACCGCTTGTGTCGGGTGAAACACAGAAGTTGAAGGAATTGAAATTGATATGAAATCAAATGATTGCTAGCTTCTGTTGTACTGTTGACTCTCTGGTCTCGCAAAGAACTGAAATGTTGGCTCGATTTCCATCGACTGTTAATTAAATTGGCATCAAGTGTTTACTCGATTTCATGCTGACACCTCCAGAATTTGTCATTTCTATCGATCCAGAATTTGTAAATTAAGTTTTCATTTAAAGAACCTACAAGACACTTCCAAATCACCCCAAGGCATAGTTATATGTTTAAGACGCATGATTTCCACAGCAGCCAGATGCTCTGAAGTTTGAAGTTGAGTACAACGCTCATCTTCACATTTATATATTTTTGCATTAGCATATCCCAGTTTAATAGTGATGTTACGCTCCAGTTCATTCTTGAAACGAACTGTGGACTGTTGATTTACCATGTGCCCTATTGTACCTTGATGAGAAATGACCTCTGGAGAAAGTGGATGCAACTTGGTAACATCCAGTTTACTCAGGTCCTGCTCCATCAACCATTTTTGCGACATTGTTGCCACTTGACAAGCCCTTACAAGATCTTGTAGTAAGAGTACAATATTATTTTTCTATTGCTGTTGCCTCAGTTGTGTTTTTTAAGTGACATTGAAGAAAAATGGCCAGAATCAGTGAAGTATTAGAGTTCATGAAAACTCTTATACAATCTACTGTTGGTGACACATTACAAATCAGAAAAGGATCTCTTTCAGAAATTCAGACATGTCTATAAAATGCACAGGAAAAGATTGATTTTTTGCAACTGGAATCACAGCTACAGCAAGAAGAATTAAAATAGAGAAGTCATTCTGAACCTGTTTTTGTTCAAAACATTGAGAAAACCACCCATCAGCAACAAGTTAACAATGCAACAGTTGTACATGCAGATGCAGAAACTCAATCTGCACTTCCCAAGCCCATCATCAGACCTTGGGAACAACGTTTCCATAACAAGCACAGAACCGGTCTTGGATATGACAAGGACTTGTCCTTTCATATTCCAGACTATGCCAAGCCCATTCAGTTTCAGAGTGCTGGATTCATTTATGACAGTTCACCTACTCCTTATGACAGTTCAGCTCCAGTTGTTCCAGACTCTGCTCCTCTTCCACAACAGCAACAACAACAACAGATCGTGAAATGCCAACATTGTGATCAAGTTGGCCATCTGAAAGATCATTGTTTTGATCTTCATCCTTGTAAGCACTATCATAAAACCAGTGATTCTTCAAACGTATGCTTCAAAAACAAACATCCTGCAAGAACAAAGATTCATCTAGGATGGATCGCTTCTTGGAAATGGGCATCAACATCCAAGAAGATATTCCAAACACATGTTAGAACTTGTTCCAGAATATTGAACAGTCTTGCAGTTGAGTTTTCTCCATCTTCTCACCTTGTATCTGACAGGGGGGGAAATGATGGTCATCTACAAGCTTCAAAGCCACATCAAGCAAGCCTGAGCCACAACTTGCCACACCAGTTTCAGAGTTGTAGCCAGAGACAAAGACGCCCCTGAGCATGCCATCAGTTGGTAATATGGGACACTTCCTCTAGTAGAAGACTTCAGCTTCTTGCCAGTTTCGGAAGAATTCCAAGAACAAAATTGAGAACACTTCCTCTAGCAGAAGACTCCAGCTTCTTGCCAGTTTTGGAAGAGTTCCAGAAATTGCATTAAGCATTCAAGAGTTGTTGGTCATCCTTAAAGCATCACAGGTTGAGACTTCCCTTTTCAGGTTGAAGTTCTCTCTTTTATGCAGGGTGAGACCTCCCTTTCATGGTTGAAGGTTTCCTTCTTCAAAACAATAGGAGTACTTCCTCTAGCAGAAGACTTCAGCTTCTTGCCAGTTTTGGAAGAGTTCCGGGAACTGCACTAAGCGTTCCAGTGTTGGTTGTCATCCTTAAACCACCGCCCTTTATACCAACATTTCAGAGAGCATATTCAGCCTAGTGCTGCCATGCATTTTTGCACATTTTGTATTTCAGCTCTCTTCTTGGACTCATACATAACCCTTCGGATTAAGGGGGGGAATGTTGGACACCTAATCCTAAATGGGTTAGTGTGGAAGCTGAATAGACTAAGTAGTGCAAGAGACCTTGGGATGTGGAACCCAACGGTCACATGTTGTACTATAAATGTAAATCATTTGTTAATAAAATTATACTCTCATGATTTATCTTTCATATTTCTCTCGGTGTCCATGTGTGTTTAACACTTCTAACTCATCGAGTCGTAATTTTCCATGCAGAATGGTTGCCCAAAGCTGTTGAACTCTATCGTGGATGTTGCCACTGGTGGAGTGAGCTGCACCTGTAGTGGTTGGTTGGGTTGTAGAGGTATGGTCCGGGCGTATTGTTAGTCATCCGATGGGCATCCATATCCTTAGATCTACCGCTTTATTCCATCATGGCCGCCGCACACGTCCTCTAACCCGGACTTGAAACCGTCGCCTACATCCCAGCTTTTGCAACTCCCTTCTAGGTACGCACAACTCATCTTTCAGCACCCTGGGCTGCTCCTGGAATACGCATAATGTACCGGGCGGGGCGAGCTGTGCTTCAGCTGTCGTGTTGTTCTCTTCTGATCATGATCTTTCTTCTGTCCCTACGTGCCTTACCGACCAGGTCACCATATTGCAGTTGAGTGTCGTAACGGCCTATAGTCGATTTTTCCATCGCTCTACCTCCTCCTCGAGATCCTTGGTGCAAATTCTATCACATTCCCATGAGGTTTTTCTATTATCAGCAGACTGCATTTGATCTAGGTCTTGTGCTGTTATTTGATAAATGCAATCCAGTTCATCGTCACTTTCTTCATCGCGTATGGGTTCGGTGTAGCATTCTCCTTCCACTATGTCCAGCAGAACTACTACCCGTAGTGACTTCTTTTCAAATGTAATCTTGCATCTTTGTAAGTTAATGATCCCCTTCATGTCGGTGGTCCAATCAATTCTGAGTAGTGTAGGGTAAGGATTATTGTCATCAACAATCTCTATAACTTCGAAATCGGTTTGGGTACTAACGTTGTCGATATCCACCATTACTCCGTGCAATCAGCCCATTGGTAAGATCTTTTGTTGGTTGGCCATTCGTAATTGAATCAGGGACCATTGCAGTGCGGGCTTGCCCATACACTCCCAGGTTTGTTTAGGCAGTACGTTTGCATCCGAGCCTAGATCTAGGATGACTTGTTCCATTTCATATTCACCAATTTGCACGGTCAGTCTCATTTCTTGTCTGGTGCGCATAGCATGTCTTCCTATCTTTCGGACGACCTGGAGTTTGTTGGATCCGGTGCACCTAGTGATGAGGTCTTGCAACCCTTGAACAACCTCACAATCACGCAGCAATTTCATGCAGGTTTCAAGAAAGGTAGTGATCATGGAGGGGTCCACTCCTACCTCCATCTGATCCCTTCTTCCTGGGGTAGGAGCTTTCGCGAAGCCCCACTGAGCTTCTCTCTGCCCCATCTTCCCCTATTTTGGCTCAGTGTTATGTTCCTGCATGGGTAGGTCACACCTCTTCCCATCTTCATTCCTTCCTACAGCTGCACCACTTTACTAGTACCATATTTATACTGGGGTCCTCTTCGCAAGGTTCCGCGTGCATCATCTGGATATTTTGGGTTGGTGGAGAGTGGAGTACCCCTTTTTCACTCAATTGGGCAATTAAGACTGGACAGTCTACCAATTCATGATCAAACTACTCATAGTAAGGACATGAGATCCTGGTTAGGTTCGTGCAATCGCAAGCATAGTGTCCCTGTCCTCCACAATTATAACAAATTAGCTGTCCGTGACCCCATTCGGGCCCCCATCCTCTTCCCTGGATGCGTCCTTGGAATCCTCCCTGTACTTCAGTATGCACTTGGTAAGCTGGGGTTCTTTCTAGCTTCAAATCATAACTTTGACATGTTCGCTCATCGTGTCCTACCGATCGACAAAAGTTACAATACAACTATTGTGCGGTCTGGGTATACTTTTGTAAGAGGTGGTATTTATCTATCGCATGCTTCCCTCCTTCCTGGCAAATTGGGCACCGGAGTGCAGGCGCGGCACTTGCTCCTGCTTATACTTCCACTTTTAATGGCATCAAGCCACCTTCCGCTAAATAGTTCGCAAAGACAGGACAATGGTCTTTATCATGCGCTTGGCTCTTACATTTAATATAGCCTACCTCTGGGCGGACCTCTGGTCGGGACACTCTTTCTTGCTTCAAGCTTTGCACTTCCAGACTCAAGTTCTGAAGTTGCACGTGGACTTGTTGAACTCCCAACCCTGGGTCTGATATTGGGGTCGCATGTAACCTCATTGTTGTTTCTAGCGCCTCAACTTGGGTTGAGAACTTATGTTATGACAAAGCCATCCTCAGATGGGCTGTTAATGATGCCACAAACCACGCGCAGGGCTGCCCATCCGTCAAAGTCATGTTAGCTTCACGAATAGTACTCTTTAACCATTGGTCCAGATCCCACGGAGTTTCACCAGGAAACATTGCTATCTCCTTGAACCCAATGACCGATTGGGCTTCAGACTTTCGTCGACCAAACTCTTTATTAAGTGTGTCCTGGATCGTTGATATTCCCTCATTCAGATGGTCGGTTGAGTATTTTATGTACCATGTCAATGCGCATTCCTATAGTGCACTAACCAGCGTGGTCTTTTTAATGTTTTCATCTGTTATGCCTTGCGTGTCCCATACAGATTTTATCACAAACCAGAACCAACTTGGCTCTTCATTCCCTACACCTCGAAATGTCAGTAACTTGACTGCGATTGTCATCCCAGCTTTTAGTGGTGGAGAGGGTGGAGGTGGTGTTGGTGTGGATGGACTCGATGTGGGTGAAGCAGGTGGTGGTGTAGACGGAGGTTGTATCAGTGGGAAGCGTTCTTTAATCAACTGAACCGCACTTCCTAGAGAGAACCTAGCGAGATCCTCCTCGTCTTCGAGCGAGATAGAAATCAAAGGGTTGTTCTCTACTTCTCCTGCTCTTCGATAACCCCTTCCACTCCACGTTACCCTAGACATTAATATACGCGCAGTATCTGTTTTTTGCACAACAACATCTTAATCCAAGTATTCAATGATTTGATGCACCTACCCCGCGGTCCTTGGAGAAATTTCCTTTCTGCTTCTCTATAACTTATGGTTGTATCTATCATGAATTCAGTGATAAATCCCCCTATGATCTGATCTACCCCGTGATCTACCGTGCGTGCAAGTCTATCTTCAGTGTCTTCCAGCCTACGCACTAGTTCTGGAGTCCACACTATTGGCTGGTCTAATCTGCACCTCCCCATGCTATCAACTAACTTCACAATCCACTCATACAATTCTATTGGAAATGTTACGAAGAAGATCTCGTGTATATCCATGAATATATAGTGATCCAACCATTGTTCCTCCGATACTCGCGAGTTTCTATTTTCCTGAACCACCAACTCGTGAAGCTTCAAATCCCACCAATCTTCAAGCTCTTTATTCATAGGATTCCATTGTTCCCACATTAGACACCCCTTAGGCAGATCCCGGTCCCAGAAACGGAACCATTTGTTGGCTGCTATGGGCCTGACCCAAGTTTGGAAGAGTTATTTAGCCAAACAAATCCTGTAGCTACTAGACCTTTCAGCAACAGCCTGCAGAGCATGGACTGAGGTCTCACCTGAGGTAACAGGGGAGGGTGTTGGAACCAGGTTTCCGCACCCTAGGGATGTCTTGGTGTGGTCTGGGAGGTTCGCACACTGGTTTACAGCTCCGCGCTATTCGGTACTCGTACCGATCCAGAGTGATTATATTTTTCTTATTACTGCATTGTTCTACTCTTATGATTCAGAGCTATTCAAGGGCTTTAAGCAAACATTTAACCAACATAATCGATTTGCACACAAAATAGACTCAGATTCACATACACTTATTACATTTACATTAACCAAATATAGAAAGGTAAACCATAAAGATAGATGAGTGATAACACAAAATTTACGGAAGCAAACTTATCTTTATTATTATTCTCCACCAATACATCCAGATCTACCCTGCGCACTCAGCTACAGGGGCCCTCGCACATAGCTACAGACTTTCCAGGCTTCTGTACACACAGCTACAAAGCCTATACCTACTACCCAACCCTTGACTCAGACTTATAGACGCTTTCAGACTATCTTCTTTAAGAACCCATTACATTTCATCCCTTAAAAGAACTACCTTTCCCTCATAGAGTCGTGCTCTATTTATACCCTTCCCTAGCCCGTGATCCCTGCGCTGGCCAACTCTATTTATCTTTCTTTACATTTTTTTCAGGCAGACTACCCTTTGACTTGACCTATTATAATTCGCACTCCACACTTTCAGCGGAGTCTTTTCCCTAACTTTGCCGAAAATGTCCAACTTCGCGCCCTCTAACCATTACACGGGGCTTTCGCTACCCAACACCATCCCACCTCTTAAGGAGAAAATATACCTCCCCATCCATTAAGTATTTAGAAATATTTTTCATTGTAATTCAAAATTATCACTTTTTACCAAAATTCCAATTTTTTGTTTATTATCTTCATCTATTATATTGATAGATTCTTCTGAGTATGCATTGAACTTATTTTATATCCTGTAAAAAACAATTATGTTCCAGGATGAGATAACTGGTTCAACCCAGTAAGTCGCCAATTGTTGGTAGACCAACCATCTCCCCCTCATTTGTTAACAAAAGATATGGGCCTCTCATTTTTACTTTCCTGGTTTTGATTTGAATTGATTTGGATAAATAGTGTGCAATTTATTTCATTTTTATGATAGGTTTAATGATATACCTTTAATTATTCACTACTTATTATTTTATTCTTGGTAATGGAGATGTACACCTTCATTTACATTAGGTTATATGTTTATAGTATTATTAAACAAGGTTTTAATATTCAATGTGAACCTATGTCTGTGATTATGGTTTTGGGATATATCTCGTTGAATTTTCTCGAACCGATGCCTACAACAATTTGAAGTTATTGTGATCCCCGACTATCTTCATGGTAATTTGTGTCAAGGATTGGAAGGTTAGATTCCTTCCACATGGGTTAATCTAACAATCACCAATGCTCTTACGTGTTATTATCATACCACTTCGTACTAATGCCTTGATTACTCATTTTGTGGGATGATTGATAGGGTTTTGCTGAGAAAATCCACCTTTGACTCCATGTCAGGTCCCTATAATACTAGTGTATCCCCCATATTGTTATGTTTGTGTCACATGTAGTCCCCATATTGTTATTGTTGTTCCCCATAAAAGCTCACTATTATTATTATTGTGCCCTTACATTATTATTGTTATGTAGGCCCTAATTATATTGTGACCCTTTATACTCCTATATATACAATGAAGGTATTTCCATTTGTATCATCCAAGAATTGTTCATTTATGTGATGTAAAAAGATGTTTCCTCCTCAAAGAGTCTTATTTTCAGGTCGTTGATCCATCTCTCCTTCTATTTTGTGATCTGTTACATGACATTTGGTATCAGAGCTTTGGATCTGAGGATTTCACTACTTCAAATGGTTCATCTTGGAAAATTCGCTATAACGTTTCTTATGTGGGGCTTCAGAAGCTAAAATTTCAATTACATGGATCTAAAATATTAGTGAACATTGTATAAACATTAGAGCTTGTTTCGCTATATTTTCAAAGATATGATTCAAGGAAGTTATGATTTTTATATGCTCTAGAATTATGTCTCAAATAGGTGTCTCAAGGAAAATCATCATAAATTTCATTTCGGGCATCCTAATTAAATTTCGTAAAAGGTGGCTAAAATTTCACAGACTTTAGTGTATGTGGTAAAAATTTTAGGTCCAAATCTAGAAACAGTGACACATGACAGTCCATACAAGTTCACTCTACTGAACCAGTCCATAAGCAGGTCATCTTGGGAGATTTGGCCTAACTTTATCTTGAAGAATCCAATTATAGTCTAATTGGTGGTGTTGGAAAGAGGACACAAAGGGATACCATAGGATGAAACTTTAGACCCTGAGAGGCCGAAATTATAAATATACAATAGTTTCAAGATAAAGTTCCAAAAAGTAGGAAAAAAGGTGTGTATTGTTTTAAATTCCATAACTTTTGTTTGAAAAATCAGTCTGAAATGATTCAAAGGGCATAGTAAAGCATAGATATCATTATCTGATTCCAATATGCCTCACCACAAGAAAAAGGATACTCCCAATAAGCAACGAGAAAGATCTACTATAATGCATGAAGAAGAGGAAGAAATGCAACATGATATATCAAAATTACAATACCAAGTGCAACGAATTCGCTCTCGTAGAGAATAACCAAAATGAATTGGAAGCGATGATGAATATCAAGATGGACAGTTTTAAGAATGGTTTAAAAGTAGACATAGGAGTTTTTAAAGTAGACATGGACGTGATGAATATCAAGTTGGAAGGATTAACAAATTTGTTGCAAGAAAGGCTTCCTAGTGGTGACAAGGTAACCCATGAAAATCATGATGAGGGAAAACAAAATATGAATTATGATTTTAGGGACTCCAACATTAGGTTTAAGCACAACCACATTCCAAATATCAACATGAGGAAGTTTATGGAAAGTATCCGGTAACATGGACACTAAAAATGGAACAATTTTTTGATCTACATGATGTGCAACACACACAAAGGGTACACATTGAAAATTTATATTTAGAACCCAATTAGTTTGTGTGTTGTCAATGGCTTTGTTCTCGTAAATCTCTTGTAACTTGGTAATTTTTTATGGAGGAATTGATAGCACATTATGAGTATAAGAAGAGAAATACCTTCTTTAGTTAATTGATAAATCTCAAACAAAAGGGTTCAATGGTGGAGCACATTTAGGACTTCCAAAGATTGCATATCAAGGTAATTTATATTAGTGAGGAGCATATGATTGATGTCTTCATAGATATTTTAAAGGATAATATCCAACATGAGGTTCACCTTTGGGAACCTAAGTCAACTAAGAATGCATTTATGGTGGCAAGAAAAGTTTAAAAAGTAATTATGGCAACAAGGAAGTATACAACTCACTACTATAAAGATGGAAGTGTTGCTACTCCTAGCATTTTACAACCTACAAGATTTACACCACAACAACTAGAGGAAAAAATAGCAAAAGGGATTTGTTGCAGTTGTGATAGAAAATACACTAAAGGCCATAAATGTGTTGAGAAGAAATTATTCTTCATCTCCTCCTATCTTCTCACATCCGACGACCCGTATGCAATTTCATACCCGCTCGTCATCTGAGCTTTACCACTAGGGGGATCCAAAAATGGGCAGTATACCAAACCGTGCCCACCCCTACGTGGAAGCTCCTAAACATTTCGAACCCCCCATGAGTGAAACCACAAACCACTCACCCCCCCTGAAAAGTTGATTCCTTACTCCCGATACCGCTTACCTGACCATTTTTCTTCCACCATTCCCCAGCTACCACCTCATCCGTACGTTAATACTTCATCAAATCATATTCATTCCCTCCACAATCAACCCGTTAAGCATTTAATTTTCTTAGTCATTAATTCAACGGAATCATGCCACCAATGGAAAACCAGAATTCCTATATAAACCTCCTTCTTATTTGTTTACAGGTTATAGAATTCATGTTTTATTACTTCCATTGATTTGATTACAGGTTGCTCACCAAATCCCGACATTGTCAACTGCCAATGACACTATTTGTCTGATCATTTCTAAATTATTCCTTTTGTTCCTGCCCATAGAACCTTCTGCTTGTCTGAGAATTGTTTCCTCCCAATCAATTTTGCACTTTCAGCCATAACCAACATGTCTCCTAAGGACAAAGGACTAGAGGAAATTGTTAACCCTCTAATCTATCCTCCTGTAGATCTTCACCATATCCCTATGGCCAACAGAGACTTCAAAATCCTTGAGACACTCTGTGAGCTTGACCTCTTCGAGATGTATTTCTAGCTCGAAGATAAATATATTGACAAATCAAATGACATCTAATTGTGGAAGTCAAACCTACCTCATTACATCTTTCCTCACACTAACAACACCCCTGATTTCATTAGGAGATGCCATGCTTCATACTTTCCAAGCCAAAGGACCATAGTCAACCCCACTAGACAAATTTTATTCACCATAACCCCTCAAGCTATTGATCAGATGATGCAAGCCCCCAATTTTAAGAATTCTACACCTTTTTCTTATGAAGCACTGGTTGAAATATACGAGAAACTAGACTTTGCCAAGAGAGCCCAAACTCTTGAACTCTTCTTGACACAGGGTTTTGCATTACCAAAGAAACATCCTCCTTATCCATCCTCCATATTCCCTGAGAGAGCCAAGCAGATAATCATTGTCATATCCTACCTCCTTGGCTACTACTCTGATCAATGGGTAGATGAGGCCATTATAGGATTTTTGTCCATCTTCTCTAATGATGCTAAGCCCTTAATTGTGTTCAATTTCATCCATTTTCTTGTAGATTCGTTTCATCAGCAATTGGTCAAGTTTACCACAGAGGAGGTATTCAAATATGCGTCTGTCTTTGTCTAAATGTTCCTATACTTTCAGGGGGACAACATGAACCTATCATTGCAAAATCTGGATGAGAAGGGAAACCAACAATCGGTCATTTTCTAGACTACTCTGGTCATGAAAGAGCAAAAGGAGTACACTTACAAACAATTTACTGAAATGTTTGTTCACCCAGATATAGGTCTCCTAAGAAGAAGAAATGAACCAAGAATCAGTGAAGAGATCAAAAGGGTATTACAGTTGTAAGAGCAAGTGCAAACAAGAGACTGGTACTTGTATGAAAATTACACAAAAATAAGGATTTTTTATTGTGAGCTCCCACCTTATAAGCTGCCAAAATTCCTCCCAATGAGGATTTTTTCCTTAGAATACATCAAGCAGATGATCAACATGGATGAATTCCATTTTGTTGCTTCCAAGAAAAAGTCTCAGTTTAAGATAAAGACGAAGGTTGGCCCATTCATTTGCAACAGTAGGGCAGCAGGGGAAGAGGTAGACAAACTTTTGAAGGAGATGCAGTTTAATCTCAGTTTTACATGGTCTTATGATCCATTAGGGATCATTTCAAGATTAAGGGTAGAAAATGAATCTACTCCTTATTTTCACACACCCAGGCCAGAAATAGAAAAGTATAAGAATCAGTTAGAGTGGGTAGAGAACACATTACAAGGGGTAGAAGAACAGCAGGTTTCCTCATCATCAGTGCAGACTCCTACAATGCAGGAGAAGACAGCCAAGAGGAGCAAAGAGGAAGAGTCCCCTTTAGGGACTGATATCTTCAGTGAGGGGTTTAAAATCATGTACAAAAAAAAGCCTAAGATTAGTTCCAGACTAAGTCTTAGCAAAGATTCAGAGCAGCAGACTCTTATCACTACTAATGAGCCTCTTGTATCTTCATCAGTGGGTGATCAGTCTACATAGTCTCCTACCACCTCCACAACATCACAAGAGTAGCAAAAAATTATGCACATGGGTACATCTACTTCAAGCGAGCAAGAGAAGAGCATCATGGATATCTTCAAGGAAATAAAAGTCAGGAACGAAGCCTTGAATATACACACATACAACCAGTTTTGGAAACAGACCTCTGGTGCCCAACACAAACTACTGTCAGTCTTTGACTCAAATAAGGGGAAGATGCATATGGCATTCCTCCAGGAACAAGTTCCTCAGCCCAAAGGAGCATCAAACTATAAAAAGACATCTTTTGAGTTTGATGTCAAGGATATACATCCCATTAACCAAATGTAGATGCATAAACAAACTGGGGAAATGATTTATTATATTGTAACTAACACATCTATGAGTTTGTCCAAACTACAGGTCACACTAGCAAATGTCCAGTCACAACTAAAGATGGAGAAAGTTTCAACTCTTGCCAAAGATACTAGGATCAAAACCTTGGAAGATTTGATAATTAAACTTGGTTATGATCTTGCAAACATTAATGCTGCAGAGGAGCTGGTTAAGAAAAATAATTTGGATATAGCAGCACTCAGGAAGGATTTGAATCTATCTGCTACTGAAGATCCTCTAGCCAAACATATTGCAGAAACAGAGACTCAAAAGGCAGACATGATGAAACTCATCATGGATCACACTGCACAGCTTAAACAGATGGAGACAGAGATGGAGAAATTGATCAAGGAAAAAGATAAGGCTGCTAAACACATTGCTCCTTTATAAGCGCTTCCTATCAAAGTCAACCCCATGGCCATATCTGCTACGACAAGTGTAGGAGATGTTGCAGACCAATTGGCCAATGAAGTCCAAAATATGTATGTACAGAATGAATAAATCAATAATTTGCATGATCAGGTGAAACTACGGGAGGATCATCAAAACAAATATGACATTTTTCATGCAGCAGAGCTTCAGAGAGCTCAGAATCAAATTGAAGCATGGAAGAAGTCAAAAATTGAGTCTTCCATTTGCTACACTATTGGTAATGTCAAAGAAATTATCTGGAAAAAAATCATAGAGGAGATTGATGAAATTTGGCCATGTATCCAGATCATTTTTTAGCAGAAGTAGTTAATGGAAAAGAATTAAGAAGTTGCATGATCAGGTGAAATTACGGGAGGATCATCAAAAGAAATCTGACATTTTTCATGCAACAAAGCTTCAGAGAGCTCAAAATCAAATTGAAGCATGGAAGAAGTCAGAAACTGAGTCTTCCATTGGCTGCACTCTTGGTAATGTCAAAGAAATTATCTGGAAAAACATCATAGAGAAGATTGATGAAATTTGGCCATGTATCCAGATCATTTTTTAGCAGAAGCAGTTAATGGAAAAGGCAAACCAAACCATTGCTAATATAAATTCTCAACTGGAGAGATGCCTTCTACAACCAATAGCATAATAAGGTTTCTCAGTTCTAAGAACAGGTATGAACTGGATGATCTAGGAGTGGATGACAGGGCTGAAACCATTTTGGAGGTGAAGAAAGTTCTAACCAAAAAGAACTTAGTAGTGTAGTTGACAGAGAAGTGCTACACTCTTGAAGTGGTAGTCAATAGATTTTTCACAAGAATTGATGCATTAAATAAAAAGGGTTTGCCTTCACTGTTTGTCATTGGTGATAATTTAATGACTAAGGAGGACTACTTGAAGAAGCTACAAGACATTGCCAAGGACACAGCCAAGTCCTCCAACATCAAAGGTTCCATGATAGGCAGGGTATTCTATGAGGCCATCAGCAACATATGTTTTATTCAGAATGAGATAAAACATATTTTTACTGTAAAACCCACTTTTGCCAAGTATATTGATGTAGATTAGATCTACCATAGAGTAACTAAGATATCAATTCCACATGAACAACGTGGGAAAAACTGTGTGAATATCAGGATTAGAAGACATATCAGCTTTGCCAGCGTAGCACCAGAATAGTGGCCACTCAGCAACAGATTTCCATCAAAATAGGGCCAGATGTGCAGATTCATTATTTTTTACTAAATTGCTTCCCTTTCTATTAGTTTTAATTAATAATAGCATGCCTTGTCACTCAGACATTTATTGTAATATTTTGTATTTTTGTTTAAATACTTCATTATGTCGAAGTATTCAGGGTTGCACCCTTGAGCTAGTTATCAACCAGATTTGTACTAAGCTGGAGCATTTTTTATATAAGAAAATATTCTGGATTTACTTCATATGGCTTGTCTCTCTGTGAGTTGTTTTCATTATGTTTTCCATTATGTATTCCTTATATAATGTAATTATTTTACAATCATCTGATTGAAAATATAATTGAATCTCAGTTTCATTTTGAATCCGCTATGAAGTTGTAGTTTAATTAAGAGATTAATTTACAGGACTATCTGTTATTGTAAATTCCTCTTTGAATTTAAATTGCACTAGATTTCTGTAATGACTTGATTATATTTTTTTTATTAAGAAAACATAGTTTTCTTAATTTCTGCTTGTAAATGGTCAAATACTCTATTTGAATATTAAATCATTTATACTTCCCCTTCTTCTTATCCATCCCACTTAAAATAAAAATAATGGTATGTATTTAAAGAACAACCTTTTGTTTTATTAAGAATATTTCTAAGTTTAAAGCACCTCTTTAAAAGCAGTTCACTGCTCCTCCAACCATTAAAATCAAACAAAACATTTTAGATGCTTTGTCATAGCCAATTGACTTTAGGTTATCTCAAAGGAAAACATGAAGGAAGGGAAATTGAATTAAGGGGTATCACTAGGAAACCTGGTAAGATAATCAGCTTTAATAGCATGACAAATATTTTGAAGAAGCAACAACGAGGAGTAATTTCACAATTATGCTCACTAGATGTTCAAACAACTAAGTCTCCCATTTATCCATATCTCCAAAGAGTCATTGACAATCATTCAAAGGCATTTGAGATTCCCAATAGTCTCCCACCTATTCATGGTCATGATCATGTTATTGAATTGATTCCAAGAAGTGTTCCTCCAAACATCATACCTTATAGATATCCCTGTGCCCAGAAGAGTGAAATTGAATGTATGGTTTCATTTAGAGGTTGGTATAATTCAACTTAGCCAAACTTATTTCTTTGCTCTAATAGTATTGGTGCTTAATAAGGATGGATCATGGTGTATGTGTGTGGATTATATGGAGCTCAACAAGCTCAGTACTAAAGATAAATTCCCCATTCCTGTCATTGATGAATTGTTAGATGAATTACATGGAGAAATTTACTTCACCAAGTTGGATCCTCATTCCCGATATCATCAAGTTAGAAAAAGACTAAAAACATTCTGAAGAAAACATTTAGAACTCATGAAGTTCATTATGAATTTTCATGTCTTTTGGCCTTACTAATGCACTTTCCACATTTCAAGGTTTAATGAATTATATTTTCAAACCCTTCCGTAAAAAATTTGTGTTAGTATTTTTTGATGATACACTAATCTATAGCAAATCTTGTAAGGATCATGTTCAACATGTTGATAGGGTGCTAAAAATATTGGAAGAGAAATAATTGTATGGAAAAAACCTCCAAATGTTTCTTTGGGGTACAAGAGGTGGAATATTTGGTTCATGTTTTATCTCATGAGGGTGTTAAGGTAGACCCTAAAAAAAATAAAGCCATCAAGGAATAGAAAATCCCCACAACTATAAGGCATCTTCGAGGATTTCTTGGTTTGACATGTATTATTGTAAGTTTGTTAAGAATTATGGGAAAATAGTAGCACCCCTAACAACAATACTTAAGAGAGATGCAATTTCTTGGACTACACAAGAAACTAAGGCCTTTAAACATTTTAAAGAGGCAATTTGTCGAGTTCCGGTCTTAGCTACACTAGACTTCACAAAAAAAAAAAAAAAATGGAATGTGATGCCTTAGGAAATGGAATTGGTGTTGTTTTAATGCAAGAAGGAAGACCCATTACCTCTTAAAGTCATCCAATCAAAGTAAATAATATACACAAACCCATTTATGAGAAGGAATTGTCGGCAATTCTACATTCTTTGAATAAATGGTGCCCCTACCTAATTGGAAGACACTTCAAGGTAAAAACATATCATGATAGTCTTAAATACTTCTTGGAACAAATATTATCTTCATAAGAGTAGAAAAAATGGGTCACAAATATCTTGGGTTATGACTTTGAAGTCATCTACAATAAAGGGAAGCAAAATGTTGTTGTAGATACACTCTCAAGAAAGGATGAGGATGTGGAGACATAGTGATCTGAAATCGATCATAAACTAAAACTGAAGTAGAATTCTTTAATTGCCAACAGTGAACTGATTGTTAACCTTAAGTGTTGAATGTGTAATACTGAAGGAAAGCAGTCGATTCAAGACTTAATCAATAACTTAAGAAATATAATTAGGTATGAATTTGGAATAAGAACAGAGATACAAGACATCAAACATTGATTACGGAGTTCATCCCTGATGGACTATGTCTCCAGGTCCGCTTTCAAGATGGGCGTCCACTTTGTTAGGATTGATCGAAAGAGATATTTTACATAGAAAACACATCACACTGAATGTGCACGTGGGAACTTTTGGTCTCTCTCAACAAAAATCTCTATATCCTAGCTTTCCAAGGCCTATCTCGGTTCCCAATTCCGCCTCTAGATGGCCAAGATACACTGAAAACAATAACTTCCTCTATGGCTCAGCATCTTCTTACAAGACTCAAAATCACTCTCTCTCCCTTTACCATGAACAAAAAGGTTGAATTTATAGAAAAGTAGGTACATTCGAGGCTCAGATAGGCATGAATGGTTTGTTTTGAATGTTTAGAGTCTTGGTCTTATGGCTAGCTGACACCTTAGGATAAGGTCATGGTGGGTTTATTAAAATAGCATAAAACTAACAAATAAAACCCAAACAAGACCTTGGATAACCCCGAACCCACTGGCGGTTAACTACTAGTATGGATAGATGGAACGGCCAGCATGTGACTATGCATACCCTCCGACGGTTGCGGCTTACATGGCGGTATTACCCCTGACAGTTCTGGTCAACTGTCAACAACTGTTCACATGTCGCCCTCCACTGACGGTTAAGTCTACTCTCTGCTGCGGTGAAGGCTGATTATGGCTACCCAAGCAGTGTTCACACATTGTGGTCCTGCTTCGGTCTTCTCCACGTGGTTAGGGCTGTGATTTGATTTGTATTGTTTTTAATATATGATCTGAAGTGGGTTATTTGCAATAAAATTTATGACATAGGTTTATTACTTAGGTTTAGGACTTATATGCTAGGGTTTAGCACATAGGTTTTAGTGCTAGTTTATGTCCTTAGCTTAGGATTTAGACTTTATTACATCACCATAGAAAACCCATTACAAACCACTTTGTCACATTATTACATTCAAACACCATGAAATTTAACCAACGCTGGACATTGAAGAACATTGGCGAAGCTGACGAAGCTGAAGATGACTTGAACTCTCTAGATACACTGGACTGACAAGATCCTCCTGGATCAATCCTCTCCACTTGAAATCTTTTGGACCACAAAATTTTGATTTAAGCAAACATCAGGTTAGGGTATAGTTCCCTCACTCTTCTGATCTCCATCCACCTTGTCTTGCTCGGATTCATTCCCTTGAGTCCCACTCGAAGATATTCAACATCTCCACGCCTTGAAGGTTGAATCTTCCTGTCTAATATGATATCTTCCTGCAACTCATTCATATACTCAGTGTCCATATCATCAATAGTCGAAATCTATGTATCTTCCTCGGGATCCATGATCATCGGAGGTTCATACAACTTTAGATTTTCCACATTTACATCTGAGTAAATACACATGTAAGCAGGTAAATCTAATTGAAATGCATTATTTCCAATCTTTTCCACAATCTTGAAAGGACCATACCTAATAGGTTTCAATTTCGTACGTTCTCCTTTCAACCTGTCTTTACTAATATACAACCATACCTGATCGGTGCCCTGAAAATGATGATCGACTCGATGCTTGTCATGGCACATTTTGTACTTGGCCTAACTCTTCTCTAACTAATACTACACTACTTCATGTATCTGTTGTATCCGTTGAATGAACTTAACTTCTTTGTTTGCATAATCATGTTCACCCACTTTATCCTCTTCACCAAACATGAAATCCATTGGTGACTTTGGTAGATACCCAAAACATGTTTCAAATGGTGATCGATTAGTTGAATAATGTAAGGCTCGATTGTAAGCATGATGTACATAAGGTAAAGATTCATCCCACAACTTAGGATGTTTACTGCTGTAACATCGGAGAATATGTATGATTGTCCTATTCACCACTTTTTTCTGTCCGTCGGTCTATGGATGAAAAGCTATGCTCTTCTTCAGCTTTGTGTCCATGATTCCCCACAAAGTGGACCAAAAATCTCCTACAAAACGAGTGTCTTGATCAAAAATAATGGAAGTAGGTAACCCAAAATGAACCCATACCTGTTCAAAGAACATATTTGCAGTCTGTTCAGCAGTCACTTGCTTTTTTCATGGAACAAGAATGCACATCTAGCTGAATCTGTCAACCACGACATACATGTAATCATGCCCTCTCCTAGACATAGGAACTCCTCCTATAAAATCCATGGAAATGTTGTCCCATGGTCACAAAGGAACTGGAAGTGACATGTACAAACCGATCTTTCGATTACTTGGCTTGCCCATCAAACACATCACACATCCGTTAATGTACTTCACAATTGTTTCATACATGTGAGGTCAGCAACAATAACTTTGAATTTGTGCCATTGTTTTGCTTACTCCAAAATTTCCTGAAATGCAAGAAGAATGTGCTTCCTAGATGACATGCGCTCTTTCTGTCTATGGTATGCACAACTTACCCACATGATATAACAACCCGTCATGAATATGATAATTGATTTCTTCGACCTGAGCACCATGAGTTAGTGATTCATAAATATCTTTGAAATCAGCATATGTGCTATATTTTTATATATAACTTTCATGTTTTAAAGAACTATTCTACAACACTATTGAATCATATAAATATGGTCTAGACAACATATCGGTTACTTTGTTTGTGACACCTTTCTTATACTTAATTACTAAGTGAAATTGTTGAAGAAATCCCATCCATCTATAATGACGAGATTGTTGCAACTTAGTTTGAGACTGAAGGTATTAAAGAGGTTGATGATTTGTGTGAATCACTATTTCCTTAACCATTAAATAATGTTTCCATTTTTTAACACTTTCAACCAAACCAAAAAATTCTTTATCATTTGTCAGATAATTCATTACTTCCTTAGAACAAAATTTAGAATGAAAACAAATTGGTTTCCGTTTTTGATGTAAAACTGCACCCATTTCATAACCACTAGCATTTGTTTCAATTTCGAATGGTTTTTGAAGATTTGGTAAAGCTGAGATTGGTGTTGTGACAATTTTCTGCGTAAGTGTATCAAAATCTTTTTGTTGTTTTCCTCCCAACTGAAAGGGAACTTTAGAACCTATTAAAGCATGTAACGGTGATGCAATCAAATAAAAATGAGCTATAATTTTTCTCCAATATTGAATTGCACCTATAAAACTTCTAACTTTAGTCACATTATGTGGTCTTGGCCACTTAACAATCACATCCATTTTAGTTGGATCTATTTTCAAACTTCCACCTCCAACTATGTAACCAAGATAATTCAGTGAAGTTTTCCCAAACTCAAATTTGGAAAGTTTAAGGTACAATTTTTCCCTGTGCAACACTTCAAAAACTTGTTTAACATGCCTAACATGCTCTTCCATACTTGAACTGAAAATCAGATTATCATCTAAGTAGATTATGACAAATTTATCAATGTATGGGCGAAATACATCATTCATAACCCGCATGAAATTTGTTGGTGCATTACACAAACCAAAAGGCATTACTAACCATTAAAATAGTCCCTACCTAGTTTTGAATGTAGTTTTCCAGATGTCATTTTCTGCTATGCGAATTTGATGATATCCACTTCACAAATTTAACTTAGTGAAATAAACAAAAATTTTCAGGGTATCATGTAAATTATCTATCCTAGGAAGAGGATACCTATTTTTTATTGTGATTTTGTTTAAGGCCCTAAAGTTGACACACATTCTCCATGTCTCGTCTTTCTTAAGAATCAAAATTATGGGTGAGCCACATGGATATGAACTGGGTCGAATAAAACCTTTTTCAATCAATTTATGGATTTGCTTCTTTATTTCTTCGTTCTTTATAACAGACATCATGTGATACATTCCAATATTAGGAAGAGGGGCATCTGACATCAATTGTATCTCATGTTGTATTTCTCACTTCGGAGGAAGATGTTTTGGTTCTTTAAATAGATTTTTAAAAGAATCTACCATTTTAACCAATCTATCTTTAAACTGAGATTCGCAACTTGAAAAAGTAACATGTTGATCTTTATTTTGTTCTTTTACAACCATGAGTACATATCTCTTACTTGAACTTATTAATCACTTCATCTGATTAACTGAAACTAAATCCAAGTGTGATTTGATTTATATTCCCTGAAAATATATTCAATCCCACCTTTCTTAAGGTGATATTTATGCTCTTTCCTATGAAACACAGCATCACGATCATAGAGATAAGGACTTCCTAGCACTGCTCCACATATGTTTGCTGGAATCACATCTAAATATACTTCATCAATGTACTTATTTGTTATGGAAATTTTAACTGACACTACTTTGTGACATTAATTTGAGTCTCTTTATTTAGCCAACCTAGTGGGTATGGTCTTTGATGATTTTATGTCTCCAAACCCAATTTCTTAACTAAATATTTGGATATTAAATATGTATGTCATCCACTGTCAAATAATGTATCTATTTTATTGTGCTTAGAAGTTATCCTTAAGTGAAATAATTCAACGCTTTTATCCTCATTCAGATGATTTATGTTTGAAGAAGTTGCAAAAGTACTAGAACTTGAACCAGTGTCAGAAGTTTTACCTGTTGAAACCATTGTGGTTATTTTACCTTCATCACATGAGTCGGAGACCAAATCTTGTTGGATAGTTGCATTAGCCTTCTTTTCACCTTTCTTCTTCTGGAACTTCTTTGGTCTAAGTTCTGGGTGAAGTTTCCAACATTTGGACTCATCATGTCTAATCCTCTAGCAATGAGTACAAGTAGGTATTTCATTTTCCTTCTGATTAGTCATTGATCTCTTTCACTTCAAATTTCCCTTCCTCTTGCTTTCTTTGGAATCCTTGATTTCCAATTGTCTGGATGGTTTCTGTGAAAACTTGAATGGTCTACCACCTGATTCAATATGTATGGCTTGAACACACACTTCATCAAAGTCATCAGGATTAAACATCAATATTGTATGATGTAAATTTGAATGTAAACTACAAATGTACTTTAATAAAGTTTCATGTGTATCCAATGGAATAGCAAGTTCCAAATATTTCATCATGAACTCCTAAGTAAACTCATGAACATTTTTCCCTTTACCTTGCCTCAAAAGCTGCCAATCAATAATAGCTTGCTCCATGCGTCGCAAAGGATAGAATTGTTTCCTAAGAGATTTTAAAAACCTAGAACATGAAGAGATGACTTTACCTTTCCGCTTTACATCTATTTGAGTTTTAATTTCCCACCAGATTAAAGTTTCCCCCCCCCCCATTCTAAGTGTAGCTAACTAAATTTTCATTTTATCATCAGAAATGTTATGAATATGAAAATACACTTCTATCTGCTTAATCCAGTTATCTAACTTTTCAGGATTCATTTCACCATCATAAATAGGTAGCTCAAATTTTACATCAAGTTTCAAAAGAGATGATTTCTTATGTTTATTTTATGTTTGAAAATACACTTCTATCTGCTTAATCCAGTTATCTAACTTTTCAGGATTCATTTCACCATCATAAATAGGTAGCTCAAATTTTACATCAAGTTTCAAAAGAGATGATTTCTTATGTTTATTTTATGTTTCAGAATCAGAACTGGAAGAAGAAGAAGAAGGAGATGATGGAGATGATGGAGGAGAAGGAGGTTTATCAACCTTGCCTTTTCCCTTGTCCTTCTTCGATGTGTTTGAAGAAGAAGTTTCATCTCTTGCCTTGTTATCTTCATATAGTTCTCCCAACATCTACTGCATGCTCAAAAACACTTTCTGAAACTGTTCCTCGCTCATCTTTGCTTCAGGGGCTTCACCTGCATCAGATCCTCCCATTGTCGATTTATGAGCGACTTTTCGCTTTCCAAACTCTAGATAAAAAGCCTCAAGTGTTCCTTCTCCACGTTGCAACTTAGGCCTCGTTAACATTCACTCGCAAAAATTCTACAAAACTCAACCTTCTATGGTACCAAATTATATGATCTGAAATCGATCATAAATTAAAACTGAAGTAGAATTGATTAATTGCCAATAGTGAATTGATTGTTAACCTTAAGTGTTGAATGTGGAGGACTGAAGGAAAGCAGTCGATTTAAGACTTAATCAATAACTTAAGAAACATAATTAAGTATAAATTTGCAGTAAGAACAAAGATAGAAGACAACAAACATTGATTACAGAGTTCGTCCCTGATGGACTACGTCTCTGGGTTCACTTTTAAGATGGGTGTCCCCTTTATTAGGATTGATCAAAAAAGGTCTTTTACACATAAAAAACACTATACTTAATGTGCACGTAGGTACTTCTGGTCTCTGTCAATAGAAATCTCTCTCTCCTAGCTTTCCAGGGCTTATCTTGGTTCCCAATCCTGCCTTCGAACGACCAAGGTACACTGAAAATAATAACTACCTCTCTGGCTTAACCTCTGCTTACAAGACTCAAAATCACTCTCTCTCCCTTTACCATGAACAAAAAGGTTGAATTTATAGAAAAATAGGTTCATTTGAGGCTCAAATAGGCATGAATGGTTTGTTTTGAATGTTTAGAGTCTTGGTCTTATGAATTCCTGACACCTTAGGATAGGGTTCATGGTGGGTTTATTAAAATAGCATAAAACTAACAAATAAAACCCAAACTAGCAGTTAACTACTAATGTGGAGAGATGGAACGACCAGCATGTGACTGTGCATACCCTCTGACGGTTGTGGCTTAGTTAGCAGTCTTACCCCTGGCGGTTCCGGTCAACTGTCAACAATTGTTCACATGTCGCCCTCCGCCAATGGTTAAGTCTGCTCTCCACTACGGTGAAGGCTAACTGCGGTTACCCGAGAGGTGTTCACACATTACGGTCCCGCTGCGGTCTTCTCCACGCAGTTAGGGTTGTGATTTGATTTTTATTTTTTTTAATATATGATCCGAAGTGGTTTATTTTCAATCAAATTTATGCCATAGGTTTATTACTTAGGTTTAGGACTTATATGCTAGGGTTTAGGACTTATATGCTAGGGTTTAGCACATAGGTTTTTAGTGCTAGGTTATGTCCTTAGCTTAGTATTTAGACTTTATTACATCACCATATAAAAACCCATTACAAATGACTTTGTCACATTATGACATTCAAACACCATGAATTTTAACCAACACTGGACACTAGAGAAGCTGACGAAGCTGAAGATGACCTGAACTCTCTCAATACACTGGACTGACAAGATCCTCCTGGATCACATAGCTTTGTGCCATTTCTATTATCCAACCTAATTGGATAAATGAAGGAAGGGATGAATGGAATAATGAACAACAAGTTTGGAAACTTATTCAATAGTTACAGCAAGATCCCAGTGCATCTGATACTTTTATCTAGAAAACTGGTCCATTATGGTACAAGGATCGCTTAGATCTATGTAAGAATTCTAAATTCAAAGACTATTTTGTAATTTCACACCTATCCTATAGGAGGACACTCAATATTTTTAAAAAATTACCACAGGGTCAAGAAGGAATTTTTTTGGGATGGCCTTAAATCTAATGTTCATAATTTTGTGGTTGAATGTTTTCATTTCCAACAAAATAAAGTTAAGAAAATCAAAGCTCTGAGTCTTTTACAACCATTAGCCATTCCAAGTCAGCGTTGAAAAGAGGTCTCTTTTGGATTTTATCATAGGTCTACCCAAGTTTGAAAGAAATAGTGTCATCATGGTGGTATTTGCAAGACTTACCAAGTATGCACACTTTTGTGCTCTATCTCATCCTTTCAAAGCCAATATAGCCACTATTCCATTTGTGGAAACAATTCAAAAGTTACTTGGAAATCCAAAGATTATTGTAATTGACATAGATCCCATTTTCACTAGAATTTTTTGGATAGAATTATTTTCTTGCCTTAGTACTCAATTGACTTATAGCTCATCTTATCATCCTCAATTTGATGGGAAAACTGACATAGTGAATAAATTTTTGGAAATATATCTTCGTTTATTTGTATCTGATAAACAAACACATTGGGTCAAGTGATTACCTCTAGAATAATGGTTGTATAACACTTCCTTCCATAACACAACAAAAATGATGCCATTTATGGAAATTTAAGGATATTATCAACCATCGATCACATCATATTTAAGAGATCGTGCTAAGGTTCAAGCAGTGGAATATCACATCTAGGATTAACAACAAGTTCTCCAATTATTAATGGATAATTTGACTCTAGTGGATAATCGAATGAAGCAAAAAGCATATAAACATCACAGTGAAAGAAGTTTTGACGTGGACGATTGGGTATTTTTACGGCTATAACCATACAAGGAAATGTCACTCAAGCAAGCTAAGAAGGATAATAAATTATCACCCAACTACTATGGCCCTTATAAGGTATTGCAAAATATTGGTACTGTAACTTACAAATTGGAGCTACCTGCATATTCACGAATACACCCAGTTTTCCATGTTTCATGTTTGAAGAAGGTTATAGGTAAAAATATTCCAATTCAAACTATATTGCTAGAACTTGATGAGCAAGGAAAAATCATATTAGAGCCTAAATCAGTCATAGAAACAAGAATCCAACAACTACGAAATCTATCAATTTAAGAATCTCTCATTAAGTGGAATAACTTACCGGTGGAGGATTCCACTTGGGAGGATGAATATTTTATACAAAAGCATCCAAAACTACTAAAGTGTTGAGGACAACATTATTTTGAATGAGAGGGGCGTGTTAGGTCCCTATAATACTGGTGTAGCCCCTATATTTTTTTGTTGTGTCCCATGTAGCCCCCATATTATTATTGTTGTGCCCCATAAAAGCACACTATTGTTATTATTGTGCCCTTACATTATTATTTTTATGTAGGCCCTAATTATATTGTGACCCTTTAGGCTCCTATATATACAAAGGAGGTATTGACATTTGTATCATCCAAGAATTATTCATTTATGTGATGTAAAAGGAGGTTTCCCCCTCAAAGAGGCTTGTTTTCAAGTTTTTTTTCTCTGTCGAGGTCATAGGTTAGGGTTTTAAGGGTTTCTTCCATATTCATGTTTTCCAACTGGTTTCGACCTTTAGCCTAATTGTAAAACCTTTGGGAGTTTAGAGATGGCACATGTTATTCAAATCAAAGCCATTCGTACAAATATGCTTGAGGTTTATGATGTATGTGTCAAACTGTTTCATAGTGTCAGTTGGTTTGAGTTTCTACAATTGTTCCAAGGGTATAACCAAGGTATGGCTAAGGATTTTTGCTGCTTTGTTTGATGGTCATAAGGCCAAAGTGGGATATATCAAGATGACTTTAGATGTTGATTTCATAGCTAAGGTGATGAGTCTCCCTATTGATGGTGAAACTTGGTCGAATAATCGTAGGGTTTCTAATATTCCTTAGAGCAATTTGCTGACAAAGAAAGAGGTATGCTTATGATATAAAAGGTATGACAATAACCTATTTGAAACCTAAATGGCAGAATATGGTTTTCTTTTTGCATATATTTATAAACTGTGAGGGACATTATAGTTTGGGTTTTTAGTATCACATAAGGTTATTAATGGTAATTTTCAGTTATAAATTGAATTTGCCTCACTTCCTACATAATATTTTGGCCAAAATGTTTTTTTATCTACCAAAATAAATTCTAGAACGTGAAATGTTATATTATCCATCATAGTCTTATTGCCAACTTGGTAAAATGTCAACTAATTGAGCTAGAAGAGGATTGGGATTCATTTTTAACACGAAATCATTTTGATAAAACTATTCCTTCTACAGAAAATGATTCCAAAATTCTCTAAGAGTCTAACTTTGTTTAAGAACCCTCCATGTTTCCTTGTGCATGATTCCATGCACTTAGATAATCTTGAGGTTAGTCATACAACCCCTCTTTCAAAAGAGGATAGTGCTTTGAAGCTCAAAATTTTTCCTATTCACTGAAACCCTCGAAATACTATTGTTGGGAAGCATAGGGTGCAACAAAAATCTAACAGAAGGGAAAATTTTAATTTTTCCAAGGTTAAACCCCAGACTAAAGTTCCTTCCCCGAAACTTGCATATGAAAATACAGAGTCAACAAAAATAATATGATTCTAATATCAAAGATAAGTTAATTAAAAGGAAAATCCCTAGGCTACAACATAATAAGCACAGGTTTTCTTCTAATGATAATTGTGTTGATCTTGCGACTAATATAGAGACCAAGCCTAAAAAGGACAAGACAAAATCTTCAATAAATTGTCATATCCTTGATAAGGTGAATAGCACTCTGAAGTGGACAATAAAGCTAAAAAAGCTTCCTCAGAGGCCTTCATGGATCTTTATTGGCATGAGCAATTTCTTTGTACTATTTCATGGCTTAATCAATGGATTTCTTTGCTCGCCACAGAAAATGACATACTTAGAGCTTCTTGTAAACTTAATGAAACCCATAGGCAACATAATTCTACCAGTTCAGTCAATAAGTTAGAGGTCTATGTTGCTAATATCATAGTCAAATCCTCTAATGTTAAGGTCATAATCTCTCCAAATCTCGATGATGCTAAATAAAGGTATTTTGTTAATCTCTTGCAACTATCAGAAGAGATAAGGTATGCTTGTTTCAATTTTAGTTCTCTAAAATAAAAATAAAAAATAAAAAATACAATAAAAAAAGGCCATTATAGAATCTTAGATTCTGTAATGCACCTATCCACATTATTTCTATCTTTATAACTTATTTCTTTTAATTTGTTTCAGGTGATTGTGTTGGCTAGATTTGTCATTGGGTACCTTCAGTTTTTCTGAAGATGGCAGCGAAGGATCTCATGGTAGTTTATCTTTTTTATTCCTTGTTACTTGGTGATATGGGTTAGAGGCCTAAGAACAATAAACAATTATTACTTTTGTAAAAAAAAGCAGTTCTATGTTCTCAGTTTGTTATAGACATCATTTTGAAATTTATGTTATATAAACTCCTCATTTTTATGAGAGGAGAGATATTTGGAACAAGAGGGGAACTACTGAATTCTTGTACTAAGAAGTGCCTTTTTAATCGTGATTGTGGCATGAATACTAATGCAAGTTTATATTTTTGGTTTGATTCAAACTATCTCTTAATTTATTTCCTTTCCATGGTCATGCAATGATTTTGTTAAATCTTTTGATTTACGAAATCTATGAGTTGTTTGTTAGATGGTTTGATTCTCTGGAAAGTAATTCCTTCATTTGCATTTCTTTGTTGATTATCTGCAACTATTCATATTTATTGTAACTTTATAGAAAATAAATTATTATTCTTCAGTAATTGGTGTTCTAAGAAGAATATATCGATTTTGAAATCCATTTACCTAGATGATTATCACGTTAATTGTGATATCTTTTTTTATTTAAGTCTATTACAACAAGCAACGATAATTGTGCTTTTTATATTGATTATGTTTCAGTGACTAATTTTTTTTATTCACTCGTCATTTATAAAGATATAAGATAATTTAAGGCAATATAACTTACCATTGTTCGTTTATTTGTTTAATTATTGGAAAAGGAAGAGTTAGAAAGTATTAGAATAGATAATAAAAAAAATATTCCTTCCTTAATGTAAAAATATCAAAGAAAACAGAGTAATATTATGTTTATCTCTGAGAATAAGTTTCTTGCATTGTCATAGTTACTTGTTGTGATTTTAATTACATTAAGAAGTGAAGAATTTATTTTTTAATTAGGAACAGAATTTAGCTTTCACATCTGAATGTACTTTGCAATTGGTTTAGAATATTACCATTCTTTCTTTTTGAGTTAGTTACAGTATGTTCTAGCCTTATTCTATTACTGTATCATAATGTTGTAAATACTATGTGATATTCTAACCTTGTAACTTTAGTGACTGGAATAATTATTTTAGTGTTAATTTATAAATATAATATATAAATTAGAATTATTTATACATTATAATTTAATTACAGTGAAGTGATAAACTTCATTATTTTTTTATAGTGAACCAAGGTTGTTATGTTTCACTTATTGAAATCTGACTTAACTCTGGTAATATAATTTAGGATATAGATCATCTAGGTTAGTGTAAGATAACTTTAGTATAGAGTAAGATTAGGATTAGTATTTTTTTGGATTCAATCCTTCTTTGGAAGAAAGGATACAGGGATAATGGAGTCATTAAACCCGTCGAGGGTAGCTATCCCAAACAGCTTGGGTTTTTAAAGATCCTCAGTCTAGGCTACACCTCCTTTGTTGACTTAGGCATGCAAATTCTTGTGTCAAAAATATCTTATAGCATGTGTACACATGTTAGGTCCCTATAATACTAGTGTATCCCCCTTATTGTTATTTTTAGTCTAACCCCCTATTGTTATTGTTGTGCCCATGTATCCCAAATATTGTTATTGTCATTGCCCCATAGAAGCCCACTATTGTTATTGTTGTGCCCTGTTTCGTTGCTACAACACCCTCCAAAATTTCACTACATCTGAATTTTGGAGCCTACTTCATTGCCATATCAAGTGTCGCCTTATTAGTCAAGTGTTGTTTTTTGTTGTTTCATATCTCTTAAGTGTTCTTGAATTTTCTCAAGTGTCTTTGCATTGAATATAACATCTCTATGTGCATTTCATGGTCTAAACACCTTGGTTGTTGTAAAATGACACTTTCGGGTCACATTCATATACACTTCACTAGTTAGACCTGGGGAATGTGCATAAAGTGGATTTTTTATGTATATTAATTGTTGATCAAGGTTGTCTAAGTTTTCTTGATGATTTAGTATGTCTCGCACATGGTTTTATGTCTAGAACTCATCTTTCTCAACCCTTGACCAAGCATCTAGACTTAGACAAATTTCAGTTGCAAAATGAGCTTATTAAGGCTGAGAGCACATGAGCACACTCTAAAGCCTAGATGGGGAACCCTTTCATTGTTCAAAAGTGTGCCCTACGCCCTCCTTGAGAGTTGGGCACGCTTCCTTTGAGCACACTCCTTCGACCTGAAGGAATGTGCCCTCCTTAGGAGCACTCCTTCAACCTAAACGAATGCACCCTTCTTGGGAGCACTCATTCAACCTTAAGGAATGTGTCCTCCTTGAGTGCATGAACATACCCTGAATGCCTTAAGCTTTTTCCTCATCCTTCCACAATGTGTCATGTGCCCTCTTGACCCTTTGTGTGTGCATCGAAGGCATGAAGCATCATACTTTAGCCTTCAGACTTGCGCCATGCACCCTCTTTGGTCTCTTGAGTGAATGAATTCACTTCAAAGGCACGAAACATCATCCTTCAGCCTTCAGACTTGCACCATGCACCCCCATTGGTTTCCTTTGAGCTCACTCCTTCGGCCTGAAGAGATGCACCCTCCTTGAGAGAACTCCTTCACCCCAAAGAGATGCGCCCTCTTTGAGAGAACTCATTCAACCCAAAGATATGTGCCCTACCTTGATTGTCTCCGTCTATTGGGTGCACGAGTGCATGTTGAAGCCATGAATACTTTCCCCTTCATCATTCAGCCTTTCAAAGTGCGCCCATGCACCAAAAATCTCCTTTGACACTTTTGAGTGCACCAAAAAGGCATAAACAAAAAATATACATAAAACATGGTAGATTAGGAGATATTTAGTATTCGAGGGACCTCATGGAAATCACACACGATGAAGATCGAGCAAAGAAGATAAACAAAGGAAGCATGAAAAAAACCAATAACACACTTGAAACTTGATGATCGAAGCACCCCAAAGACTCCAAGATTGAAGACCCTTTGGAGGATGAAAATGCCACGATCAGAAGATAAACAAAGAGCAAAGATAGAGTGGCATTGATGTCACCATTGGATAAAGTCCATGTCATCAATCACTATTAGTACCAGACATCAAAGATATTGACAAGTCAAGTCTCATCATATGATGATATGGATGTCATGATGTATTATTGTAATCATTGTAAAAGACAGATAAGTCGGAGTCCAAGATTCGTATGAGGAACATGAAGAGTCACATAGTCATATACAGAAAAAGATTTTATAGAAGTACAAAAGTCATTTAGAAGTTCGAGAATTGTTTACAAGTCCAAAGGACACACTATAAATCCAAGAGTTATGGGGGTAATCCAAGAGTCATGAGGATTTTAAAGGTCATTCCTCTTGTTATAAAAGAAACTTCATAACTCAAGCAAAGGGATTTTCGGAGGCTTAAGCTTTGGAGAGCTAGTCTTGGCTTCTCTACTTGGCATAGGAAAGAGAAAATTATTCTTTGGAGAAGCAAGAAGTGACTTAATGTTCCACTATTGGAACTAGTTTTCTCAATTGTAATTGATTTACTTCAATATTTCACCTTATAATTGAAGCTCTATGACCCAACACATTTTCATGCATGTATTGCAAATGTTTTACTGTTGGCATTATGGCACAGGTGTTGTCCTTGATGGCAACTCACTCAGATGACAGATCACAATACAGCAGGTTAAAAGCACAGAGTTACAGATCAGACTTCACAGAATGAAGAAAGAGAGGTATACGCAGGTTCACCATTGGCCAAGTCGCGTATACACGCAGGTTCACTGTATCCAAGTCGCGTATACGTACACACACACTTTCACAAAAGGAAAAGTGTGTATACCTTGGAAAACTAAGTTTTTGGTTCGAAGTATTTGGTCCATGGTATTTTGATCCATGGTATTGGTCCAAGGTATCAGGTCCGAGGTATTGACCCTAGGTATTTGGTCCAAGGTATTGGTCCTAAGTGGTTTTTGTCCATGGTATTGAGAAAGGTCCACAAACTATAAAAGGAGGAGAAGATCATTAGGCCAAGGTGTGAAAGTATTGAATATCTGATGAAGTGTGAGATCTAATATGCAGGTTATTGGCTTATGGTGTTGTGCTTGATCTGAACCAAGGATGAACCTTAGTGTTTGATGAAGGATAATATCTAATGATTATCAGGATCTTAATGCTTGAAGTGAATTATCTTTATGTGGTTTGATCATGTATCTGAATAACTAGGGCATGTTGTAGTTTGTAAACATGATGATCTGGGTACGACTGAAGTCTGGAATAGTTATAATGTTTAAATCATCATTTACAGATCTGTACGCAGGTTCAGTTTAGAAAAGGAGCGTATACACGCTGGTTCTGCATATCAAAACAGCGTATACATCATAAATTTGATTTTCAGATATGTACGCTAGTTCGCCTTGAGGAAAGCATGTATGCATGCAGGTTCGACACATGGAAGTAGCGTATACCTTATAAAATATGTTTTAGTTGCTTCTGTTTGCTATTGCAGTGTTCTAGGTTCTAGCTTGGGTTCTGGTTACTATATTCTAGTGACGGAATTTTGAATGATCAGATTGATGGGTTGTCAAAGTGATTGATTGATTCGGTTGTGGTTAGTTCAAAAGGAGATTGGTTGATACAGATATATTTGATGATTGAATGATGTTGTTGATGGATCCAGTCTGAAAATTTATGAAACATGGTCCCTGGAAGAAAAGAGAAGGTTGTAGCCTTCTATAGGCCGGCACCTACGTACTAGTAAACATATCAGCTAGTACAAGAGCTAGGGGGTTGTATCTCCCTTCTAGTAGAAGCTGGAGAACGAGAGAAGGTTGTAGCCTTCTGCATGTAGAAGCCTGCGTACTGGTATAAGATTGCACCAGTACAAAAATTGTAAACATAATTTTCTTATTACTAAAAGAAGACAAAGATGACAGCAGCAGGTGGTTTTCACCCACATTGGATTTCCACCTTATATCTTGGTGTTCATGTGTGTTGCTTATGTGTGATGCTTTATTTTTCTTTTACTGCACTGTCTATTGAATTCCTGATATACTGGTTAAAGTCCAATGCACGATAATTTGGGTAAATCAAAAGATCTCTGCATATACATTGGTTGCATTAAGTACAACTGCGTATACATGCTAGTTTACTAAGTTGAAGTAGCGTATACAAATTAGTTTAGAACATTAAATCATTGATCTGATAATACTGATTCACCGCCCTCTCAGTATTATTTCCAACAATTGGTATCAGAGCAGGTCCTTCAGAAGAAGCTTGATCGCCTGAAGGAAGATCCATCATCATGAGTAATCAATAAAGAGGGGGATCCATCAGACCACCAATCTTTGATGGGAGAAAATTTGTTTATTGGAAGGTAAGAACCACAACCTATCTTCAATCACTTGGAACAAATGTCTGGGAAATCATGGAAAGAGGATATACATTTCCATCAGCAATTCCTACAGATACGACAGGTAAAAAGCAATATGAAACCAATGCCAAGGCTGTCAATACATTAATGGGATGTCTGTAACAATCAGATTTTGTCAAAGTTATGCAGCTCAAATCCACCAAAGAAATATGGGACAAAATCGTTCTAAGCTACGAAGGAGACTCTCAGGTAAAACATGTTAAACTGCAAACTCTCAGAATTAAATATGAAACTCTCAAGATGCACAATGATGAAATTATAGCTAGTTACTTCTTACGTATAGATGAGATTGTTAATTGCATGAAGAATCTGGGTGAAGAGATAAAGGAATTTACCTTAGTTGAAAAAGTTTTAAGATCCTTGTCTGCTAAGTTTGAATCAAAAGTATTCGCCATAGAAGAAAAGCAGGATCTACGGACTATTACTATGACACAATTGCACGGAACCTTAAATTCCTTTGATATGAGAAAAGGAGGCCCATTAGATATGAGAGAAGCCACATTTAAAGCTTCAGCAAAAGGAAAAGAAGAACTCAATGAATCAGGACATATTTCAGAAGAAGAAGAGGAAGCAAACTTTGTCAAGAAGCTTCAACGGGGTTCTGGAAGATTCAAAGGTAAACTACCTTTCAAATGTTTTGCCTGTGGTAGAGTTAGTCATTAAGCTGCCAAATGTCCTCATAAATATAAATATGATAAAGGGAAGGAATCTGCAAAATGGAATAGAAAACAAAGTGTAAGCAAAAAGAGCTACTATACTCATGAAGAGAGTGATGGTTTATCAAATAGTGATGAAGATGAAAATAGTAATGACTATAGACTTCTGATGACTTATGAAGATGATGAATTTTTGGATGCTTTAGATGAAGATGACCTTTATGAAGAAATCTCTAAACTCAAGATCTGTTTAGAAGAAAAGAATATGATTATAGATACCTTGACATACCAACTTGCTGAAAGAGAAAAACACAATGAAAAA
>APFE030015972.1:778-17188 GCA_000404065.3 Pinus taeda | reverse complement strand
GTATGTTGATGGCTTAAAGCATAACCTGTTGAGTGTGAGTCAAATGTGTGATCAAGGAAATGAAGTAGTGTTTCGATCAAATGGATGTGTTGTTCGTGAGCTTGATACAAGAGAAACCGTGACTAAAGGTACAAGAACTCCAAACAACCTATACATACTCAAGGGAGAACAACAACAGTGCTATCTAAGCAAAAATGATGAAAACTGGCTATAGCACAGAAGATTGGAACATCTAAGCTTTTCTCAAATAAGAAAAGCATGCAAATTCCAGGTTGTTCGTGATCTTCCAGATATCAAAATTCTTGAAAATACTATATGCAAATCATGTCAATTCGGTAAGCAAACCAGATCTCAATTCATCAAAAAGGAAGGGTCAGCTAGTAAGCCTCTTGAACTTGTTCATACTGATTTATGTGGACCATCAAGGAAAAAGTCACCTCGTGGAGAAGAATACTTTATATTGTTCATTGATGATTTTTCCAGAATGTGTTGGATGGGTCTTCTAAAACATAAAGAAGAAGCATTTGAGAAGTTCAAAGCCTTCAAAGCTTTGGTTGAAAATGAATCAGATCGCAAAATCAAATGCCTCAGATCTGATCAAGGAGGGGAATTTACCTCGGATGAATTTTGAACAACATGGAATAAAAAGGCAGCTCTCCACCGCAAGGACTCCTCAACAAAATGGAGTGGTAGAAAGAATGAATAGAACTATTCAACAAATGGTTCGTGCTATGCTAGATGAATCTAGAACTCCTACAACCTTCTAGGGTGAAGCTGCATTTGCCACTGTCACCTTTCTCAACCAAGAAAACGTTTAGGTAAATAGCACTCAAACTCCACATGAACTTTGGTATGGTAAGAATCCTACTGTAAAATACTTCAAAGCTTTTGGAAGCAAATGTTACATCAAAAGGACTAATGAAAAACTTGGTAAGTTTGAAGCCAGGGCAGATGAAGGTATTCTTCTTGGTTACTCTTCCCGAAGTAAAAGATATAAATTTTATAATAAAAGACATGGGAAAATTATTGAAAGTATTGATGTTGTAGTTGATGTAGCATGAAAAAATCCAAAACATATAAAAACCGAAGATTATGACAATGAAGAATATGAGGATCATTTTCCCACATCAAATCACACTTATTCTGAAGAAGAAACCAATGAAGCACTAGAGGAAGAGATAACGATATAAGAAAAGACTCCATCCAGGTATGTTCAGAAAAATCATCCAGAAACTCAAATTTTAGGGAAAAAGGGGGCAAGTGTGTAGACAAGAAGAACTATTGTTGAAGCCTCAAGCTATCTAGCATTACTATCTTCCACTGAACCTCAAAATGTAAATGAAGCATGCAGAGATGGATGTTGGGTCAAGGCCATGAATGAAGAACTTAAGCAAATTGAAAAGAATAATACTTGGGAATTAATTCCTAGACCTCTTGATAAGAACATCATAGGAACTAAATGGATATTCAAAAACAAGTTGAGTGAAAATGGAGAAGTTATTAGAAACAAGGCTAGACTTGTTTGCAAAGGATATGCTCAACAAGAAGGTATAGATTTTGAAGAAACTTTTGCACCTGTTGCTAGACTTGAAGCCATAAGAATGTTTCTAGCTCTTTCTCGTTTTCAGAAATTCAAAGTATATCAAATGGATGTAAAATCTACCTTTCTTAATGGAGACTTAGAAGAAGAAGTCTATATTGAACAGCCAGAAGGATTCATCCTTGGAAATGATGCAAAATTTGTATGCAAACTCAGAAAGGCTCTCTATGGTCTAAAACAGGCTCCAAGGGCCTGGTATTACAGTCTTGACAAATATCTCCACCAACAAGGTTTTTCAAAGGGGTCAGCATATAGCAATCTATATACAAAGATTGACATTGGTAAATTTCTAATAATTTTATGTTGATGATATCATTTTTGGTAGCAATGAAGAATCCATGAGTCATAATTTTGCTTCGATAATGCAGCAAGAATTTGAAATGTCCTTGCTTGGTGAGCTTACCTACTTTCTTGGTCTACAAGTTCAGCAAAATAAAGATGGTATTTTCTCTCACAAACCAAATATCTCAAACAGATCCTAAAAAATTACGGCATGGAAGATTCTAAACCAATATGTACCCCAATGGTAATAGGATGCAGTCTTAGCTCAAATGATGAATCAGCAATGGTATATCAACCAAATTACATATCCATGATTGGCAGACTTCTTTATCTAACATGTACCCGACCTGACATCATGCATGCAGTAGGAATAGTTGGAAGATTCCAAGCAAATCCAAAGGAATCACGCCTTCAGGAAGTCAAAAGGATTCAAATATCTTCAAGGAACATAGAACTTTGGTTTATGGTACCCTAGAGATACAGATCTTACACTTCATGCATATAAAAATGTAGATTGGGCAGGAAGCGTTGATGACAAAAAAAACACTATTCGTGGTGCATTCTATATGAGTTCCAGGTTCGTGTCTTGGTTCAGCAAGAAACAGAGTTCAATTGCATTATCTACAGCTAAAGCAGAATACGTGGTTGTTGCATCTTACTGCACACAACTACTTTGGATGATGCAAACCTTCTAAGACATTCAGATTGCATGTACTCCACCCATCTCCATTCTATGTGATAATACAAGTGCCATTAGTATTTCAAATAATCTAGTCATGCACTCCAAGACCAAGCACATACCCATCAAATATCATTTTCTACAAGAACAAGTGCTTGAACAAAAGGTCAAATTGGAGTATGTTCCCTCCAAAGAATAGGTTGTTGATATATTCACTAAACCACTACCCAGAGAGACATTTGAATATCTCAGACAAAAGTTGGGAGCAGTTGCTACATCATCCTGCGGTTAAATCGTATTTTCTTCTAAGAAAGGGGGTGATACGTGAGTTGCATGAAGCGTAGTCGTGTACATACGCGTGTTTCTGATGGCACAGTCACGTATATGTTGGTTTGAAGAAAAGCAGTGGGCCAAACTTAGGAAAAATGGGTTTGCTATGTTTCTGTCAATTATCTGCTCTATTTGATGATGGTTACAATCTGCGGATAACATATGGAAATATCTTGATCCTCATAAAGTTTTTGATAACCTGATGTATATCTGATTGATGATGATGCTTTGATATCTCTTACTGACATATGCAATGATCAGAACTGACAGTGAACAGGTGGAACAGGTTCAGGGGGAGAACATGGTTGCTGGTGCTGCTGATGATAGTTGCTAATGACTATCATGGTCTTGTTTAAGATATTTGGTCTCTATTATATATGTCATGTATATATTTTAATGTAAAGGTCATGAAAAGACCTAATTTGTAACCCCACTATGCATGGGATGGCTGATGTAATGTTTCTTGTATAAACAATTGGTATATCCCCACTTGGTTGGGTGGATGAGTCAAATTTGGTATATCCCCATTTGGTTGGGAGATGGATGTATGTATGAGTCTTTGGTGATAGGAAGGTCATTGATGATGAATATCTTTTTGTATACCTTGCTTGTGCTCAAGGGGAGCATGGACTCGAACATGGGAGCTCAATCAGCACACTTCAGCATATCACAAAATTCAGCGTGTACTCAGGGGGAGCATGACCCTTTGCCCTTGATGTCAAAGGGGGAGAGTGACTTGGTGTTGTCATCAAGTCCAAAGGGGGATATTGTTGGCATTATGGCAGAGGTGTTGTCCTTGATGGCAACTCACTCAGATGACAGATCACAGTACAGTAGGTTAACAACACAGAGTTACAGATCACACTTCACAGAATGAAGAAAGAGAGGTATACACAGGTTCACCATTGGCCAAGCCGCATATACACGTAGGTTCATTGTATCCAAGTCGCGTATACGTACACACACACTTTCACAAAAGGAAAAGTGTGTATACCTTGGAAAACTAAGTTTTTGGTCCGAAGTATTTGGTCCATGGTATTTTGATCCATGGTATTGGTCCAAGGTATCGGGTCTGAGGTATTGACCCTAGGTATTTTGTCCAAGGTATTGGTCCTAAGTGGTTTTGGTCCATGGTATTGAGAAAGGCCCACAAACTATAAAAGGAGGAGAATATCATTAGGCCAAGGTGTTCAAGTATCGAATATCTGATGAAGTGTGAGATCTAATATGTAGGTTATTGGCTTATGGTGTTGTGCTTGATCTGAACCAAGGATGAACCTTAGCGTTTGATGAAGGATAATATCTAATGATATATCAAGATCTTAATGCTTGAAGTGAATTATCTTTATGTGGTTTGATCATGTATCTAAATAACTGGCGCATGTTGTAGTCCGTAAACATGATGACCTAGGTATGGCTGAAGTCTAGAATAGCTATAATGTTTAAATCATCATTTACATATCTATACGTATGTTCACTTTAGAAAAGGAGCATATACACGTTGGTTCTGCATATCAAAATAGCGTATACATCATAAATTTGATTTCCAAATCTGTACACAGGTTCGCCTTGAGGAAAGCGAGTATACACGTAGGTTCGACACATGGAAGTAGTGTATACCTTATAAAATATGATTTAGTTGCTTCTGTTTGCTGTTGCAGTGTTCTGGGTTCTAGCTTGGGTTTTGGTTACTGTATTCTGGTGATGGCATTCTGAATGACCAAATTGATGGGTTGTCAAAGTGATTGATTGATTCGGTTGTGGTTGGTTCAAAAGGAGATTGGTTGATGCAGATATATTTGATGATTGAATGATGTTTTTGATGGATCCAGTCTGAAAATTTATGAAACATGGTCCCTGGAAGAAAATAGAAGGTTGTAGCCTTCTGTAGACCGGCACCTACGTACTAGTAAACCTATCAGCTAGTACAAGAACTAGGGGGTTGTAGCTCCCTTCCAGTAGAAGCTACAAAACGGGAGAAGGTTGTAGCCTTCTATAGGAAGAAGCTTGCGTACTGGTGTAAGACTGTAATAGTACAAAAATTGTAAACAGAATTTTCTTATTATTAAAAGAAGACAAAGACGACATCAGCAGGTGGTTTTCACCCACATTGGGTTTCCACCTTATATCTTGGTGCTCAGGTGTGTTTCTTATATGTGATGCTTTATTCTGCTTTTACTGCACTATCTAATGAATTCTTGATATACTGGTTAAATTTTAATGCATGATAATTTGGAAAAATCAAAATATCTCTGCATATACGCTGGTTTCATTAAGTACAGTTGCGTATGCACGCTAGTTTACTAAGCTGAAGTATCGTACATAAATTATTTTAGAAAATTAAATTATTGATTTGATAATACTGATTCACCCCCTCTCTTAGTATTATTTCCAACATTTAGGACTATTCTTGAGATGTTTATGGTATATGTTGTGTATGTACTAGAGAAATTGAACTATTTCAGTGGCTTCGATACTTATCTTGTTGAATGCGTGTTGTATTTTCCTTCATATTGTTGTGTGAACTGTTTCACTAACGAATATTTTCATGCTCTCATGTGCCTCTTCTAGGATAGCACTATTACTTTCCTCTTAGACACTCACTTTTTGTCTCGCCTTGTGAAGGTTTCCTTGTACATCCTGCAATTGGTACTTCACAATGTCATCTTACTTGCTTATTCAAGGTTTATGTATATAATTTTATGTTATCCGTTGAAACCAAGATGAAACTTTGTGTTATGGTGGTCGGGTCAATACTCCCAATGGGGCTCCTAGTCCAAATAGTGTGAAATCTAATTAGGACTACACATAAGGGAGACCCCCTGTATGTTAGCGATATCCAACAGTGTCAACATATCCTTACATTATTATTGTTATGTAGGCTCTGATTATATTGTGACCACTTAGACTCCTGTAAATAACAAGGAGGCCTTATCATTTGAATCATCCAAGAATAGTTCATTTATGTGATGTAAAGGATTTTCCTCCCTCAAAGAGGCTATTTTGCAATTTTTTTATCTATATTTCTTCTATTTTGAGAGTTCATTTCATAACATTTGGTATCAAAACTTTGGATTCTATGGTTTCCCTACTTTAAATAGGTCATCTTGGAAGTTTTGTTATAACTGTTTTTCTACAAAGTTTTAGGAGCTAACATTTCGATCACGTGGATCTAAAATCTTGGTGAACATCTAGTAAAAATTTCAGATCTTGGTTCACTATATTTTTGGAGATATAATTTGAATAAGTTAGGGCTTTTACATGTTCTATAATTCCATCTCAAGTAGGTTACCTAGGGAAAATCGTCATAACATTCTCTCCAAGTATCGAATTTGAATTTAGTAAAATTTTCTAAAAGTGCACAGACTCTAGTTTTTATTATATCATGTTTAGGGCTAAAGGTTCAAATAATGACACATGGAACTCTATACAAGTCCACTCCACTGAACTAATCTATAATCAGGTCATTGTGGGATATTGGGCATATATTTTTCTTGACGAATCCAATAACGGTCAGACATGTGGCGTTGGAAAGACGACTCATAGGGCTACCACAGGATAAAATTTAAGACCTTTGAGATCTGAAATTTTAGAGATACAACAATTTCAATATCGAACTCCTAAAAGCAAGAAAAAGGTGTGTATTTTTTAAAATTTGCATAACTTTTGATTGAAAATTCAATTTCAGGCGATTCAAAGGGAATGATGAAGAATAGATCTCATTGTTTTATTTTGAAATTCCTCTAAACAAAAAAATGGACACACCTAGTAAGAAACTAGAAATATCTACTATGACACATGAAATAGAGGAAGAAATGCAACCCTATATATCAAAATTACGAGACCAAGTGTAACAAATTTCGCTCTTGCAAAGAGTAACCAAAAATGAATTGGAAGTTAACATGGATGGTATAGAAGAAAAAATGAAAGGTAACATGGAAGGCTTGAAGAATGGTTTGAAAGAAGACGTGGAAGATTTGAAGGATGGCATGAATGTTAAGATGAAAGGTTTGAAAATTTTGATTCAAGAAATGTTTCCTAATGGAAACAAGGTATTCCATGAAACTCATGATGAGAATAAAAGGAATTTTAATAATGAATTTAGAGACTCTAACTTTGGGTTGAAAACCAACCACATCCAAAATATCGATATGAGGAATTTTGATGGCAAGGATCCGGTAACATGGATACTACATATGGAGAAATATTTTGATGTACATGATGTGCAAAACACACAAAAGGTACATGTTGCATCTTTATATTTATAACCTAATCAGTTTGTATGGTATCGATGGATTTGGTCTCACAAACCACTTATCACTTGGTCAATTTTTATGAAGAAAATGATATCACATTATGAGGATACAAAGAGAAACACCTTTTTAGCCAATTGATAAATCTCAAACAAAAGGGTTCAATGGCGGAGCACATTAAGGAGTTCCAAAAATTGAATATCAAGGTAACCAGTATTCCAAAGGAGCATAGATTGATGTCTTCATATGGAATTTAAAGGATAACATCCAACATGAGGTTCGCTTTCAGGAACCTGATTAATTGGAGAAGGCATTCATGGTGGAAAGAAATTTTGAAAGCAAAATTATGGCAACAAGGAAGTCTACCACTCACAAGTATAAAGATGGAAATGTTGTTGCTCCTAGCTTTCCACAACTCACAAGATTGAAACCACAAAAATTGGAGGAAAAAAGAGTAAAATGGCTTTGTTACAGTTGTGATAGAAAATACACTAAAGGTCACAAGTGTGTTGAGAAGAAATTATTTTTCATAGATTGTGAAGAGGAGGAAGAAAGGGAATAAGGAACCTCAAAAGAGGAGGATATACACCAAGAACCAACCCTAAAGAAAGAAAAAATGAATATACCATATCTTTTAATGCATTGGAAAGAATTACCACTCCTCAAACTCTCAAGATAAAAGGATATATCAAGAAGAAAAATGTAATAGTGTTGATTGATTCAGGCAGTACCCATAATTTTGTTCTTCGTAAAATAACCAAGGAATCGAATTGCTTCCAATATCTAGCACCAGAATGCCAAGTGATGGTTGTAAATGGGGGAACTATAAATTGCTCTATAAAGTGTCATAATAATTAGCTAACAATGGGGGAATATCTTTTGAATAGTCCAATTCCTTTCATTCCAATGAGTGGTGCTAATGTTGTACTAGGAATCTATGGGTTACAATCTTTGGGGATGATAGCTTTTAAATTTTAAGAACTTTTCTTGAATTTTTTTTGGGAAGTAAAGGAAGTTGAATTAAGGGGTATCACAGGGAATCCGTGAAAGATAATCATCTCTAACAGGGTGTAATTTCCCAATTATGCTCACTAGAGGTTCAAACATCGAAATCATCTATTTTTCCAGATCTCCAAAAAGCCTTGGTAAATAATTTCAAGGTATTTGAGACTCCCAAAGGCCTCCCACATATTCGTAATCATGATCATGTTATTCATTTGATTCCAATAAGTTTTCCTCCAAACATCAGGCCTTACAGATTTCCCTATTCCCAAAAGAGTGAAATACATATGGTTGCAAAAATGCTAGAGCTTGGTATAATTTAACCTAGTCAAATATATTTCTCTGCTTCAGTAGTATTGGTGCACAATAAGGATGGATCATGGTGTATGTGTCAAGATTATAGGGAGCTCAACAAGCTCATTATTAAAGATCAATTTCTCATTCCTAGCATTGATTAATTGTTGGATGAATTACATGGAGCAATTTACTTCGCCAAGATGGATCTTCATTTAGGATATCATCAAATTAGAATGAAGACTAAAGACATTCCAAAAATAGAATTCATAACTCATGAGGGTCATTATGATTTTTTTGGTCATACCTTTTGGCCTTACTAAAGCACCTTCCATATTTCAAGGCTTATTGAATTGCATTTTCAAACCCTTCCTTAGAAAAAAGTTGTTAGTGTTTTTTGATGATATACTAATCTACAGCAAGTCTTGGACAGATTACTAATCTACAGCAAGTCTTAGAAGGATCATGTTCAACATGTTGATAGGGTGCTCAAACTATTTGAGGAGAAACAATTATATGCAAAAACCTCCAATGTTTCTTTGGAGTATAGGAGGTGGAATATTCAGGTCATATTGTATCTCATGAGGGTGTTAAGTTAGACCCTAACAAAATTAAATCCATTAAGGAATGGAAAATCCCCACAACCATAAAGCATCTTTGAGGATTTCTCAAGTTGACAAGGTATTATCGCAAGTTTGTTAAGAATTATGGGAGAATAGCAACACCTCTAACAACATTACTGAAGAAAGATGCATTTTCTTTGACTCTAGAAGCAACTAAGGCCTTTGAACTGTTAGGAGTCAGAAATTTTAATGGTTGTAATAGAAATCTTCTTAAGGTAACATTTTCAAACCAATCTTGCATATTGAAGGCTAGCCCCTTCAATCTAGAGAGGGTTCTCTCTAATAACCTAATCACTAAGCTTAAAAACTAGCTATGTCTTCAAACAATGGCTAGATCTTTAGTAGGATTGTGTTGAAATGGGGTTTGGTTGGGATGAAGCAATTAATCCATTGGGAAATGGAGTCAACAAATCAAGTTTTTAGATGTAGATACCAAGATATTGATTGTATGAATCAAAAGGGACAGAGACAAGTTAGATGGAAAATTGTAGACATATCAAACATCATCTGAATCATAGTAGAAGGAGAAAACAATCCACTATAGCAGGGCATGAAATATGAATTCTGCAAGTTTTAGGAGAAAGAGTGCAGATGTTTAAACCATATGAACCAAAGCATTAAGTAATGAATTTTTCACATAATCTCAAACATCAAAATATAATAGATAAATTATATCACATAAAAAGGAAACTATCACAGAAGAAAAATTGACTGATCATACCTTCACAAGAATCTTTGTACCATGAACATAATATCCTAGTCCTCTTGGCACTTGAAAAGATAAATAATTTGATCACACACTACAAAAAGAGACTACTTTGTTTCATATTCCAACCTTTTTTCCTTCTTTCTCATGTATTATATAGGAAAATTACATAAGTTTTTCAAGATCCGCCAATTCTGGAAGTCTAATTGTTAAATATTACAAAACATCATGATAGATTTAACAAAATGTAATAAATCATACTATTTTAGCTATTCTAACTATTCATATTTCTACTTGACATATAAACATTGGTCGAAGTATTTTTCGAAATGTTTTACGCATCCCTCGTTATTTTCCTGGAAAAGGATGAGTCATACATCTAAATTCTAGGATCTGGAACTGCTCACAAACTTGTAGGAATATATCTAACACTGCCCCGTAGTCCTCCTTTGCAGAAATTGTATTCTCTAATGCATGAACCTGTGAAATCTATTGAAACTATGCAATTGTCCTGTGTAATTGTTTACACCTTTTAAGGCCCTTTTCTCTTGTGTTGAATCCTATTTCTGCTCCTCTTCATTAAAAAAAATTATGAAATTTTACCATAATATACTGAAGATAAACTGACTATCAAAAATATAAATTGAAGCATAGCAAAAAGCTGATGTAAGACTAGGGTTTTTTTCGGAAAAATTAGGGTTTCATATATTAATCTGCCAACAAGGTAAGTTGATCATTCTTCCATAGTGTCTATAGCCTGATCTAGGAGGTTAAACTTATCTTATATTCTTGTCATCTTTCTATTACCATTATGTATGATTATGCTAGCTTTTAGTGTTTATTTCCCTTTTCTGCCTACATACTCTATTTTCTTATGTTTGGTGGCCTTCTTTCTACTCTTTGAAACCTTCACAATTTCTTCTTCTTCATCAACAATCATCACCTACTTTAGTTTAGGGTTGATTTTTTCCTTTAAACTTAGTCTTAATTTATTCGTAGGACGAGCATGGGGTTTTCTATAGTAAACCCTAGGCTCTGCTTCTGTTTCTTCATCCCCTATTTTCCATACTTTGTTTCCCTTTTCCACTTTTTTCTACTTTATATTTTGCCTCCTCTTCTTCTAACATTTTCTTCTATTGTCCTCTTGTTCTCCTCTCATAGACACTAAAACTGGTTCATTTACAAGGTTTTCAGTATGTTATTCAATAGGGATATGACTAGGTTCTCCCTCTGTTTCATGAGCTAGGTTTTAGACAAAAAAAAAATAGTTTGCATCATTTTTTCCTTCTGGGTGCAAGGTTTCTCATATTTCTTTATCTCAGTTGTTCCACCTACTTGTTCAACTCATGAGTGTATAGTATATTTACCAAGTCATTATGACATATGTCATGAGGTAAAAATTCAAGTCTATTTCTAGCTTTGGTAGAGATTTTTAGCAGACTTTGATGAAGAAAATAAGGAAAAGTCATTTTACTGAAACCTGCTAAATGACACAAAAACCTCAGGTGATATAAATAAGCTTTAAAGTACCTACCTTCACAGGTAAAAAAGAGCTTCTCATTCCTTAGAATGCCAGACCATTTAGGCTTCAGCATGTTGTGGGGGACTCCTACATTCTAGTCTTGGTCTTGACAGTCCTCCTTCAAGAAGAAGTTTAGGTCCATGTTCTGTAGTCTCTACTTTTTAAACCATATTTTGCCCTTAATAAGAAAACATGTGGTCTTGTTGATGTGAAAAGACAACACCCCCATTTTTAACTTATTTATTTCAAACAATGGGGACCCTTTTCGTAAATTTTGGCTCAATCGCCTTTTAATGTTTTCTTTTGGTTGTGTCCTACAATTTTGCCAAATTTTTATTTTTTTCGGATTCTTCTTTTGATTGCTTCATTGTGTTCGTTGTTTTGTAATATTTCCATCGATTCTTGTTTCATTTGATTTGGGTACACAGTTTGCAAATGGCACTTCGTTGAAGTTTGATGATTTTTTTACCACTAGGGTTTAAAAATGAACAAAATGTATATTATTTTATTTGCTGTAAATATTGATTTTTAATTAATTTTCGCTAATTAAATCATTTTTTGCTAACGGGCCTACAAAATCGCCACAACCAAATTGTAGAATAATTAAATTAATGGTGTTTTAGGATTTTGGAAGTTTATGTTAAATCTCAATTTAAAAGAAATTACGAGATCAGAAATCTCAAAATTGCAAAGTGGTTGTAATTTTCTTTAACCTTGGAACTTTTATTACCAAGTGGTTGTAGTTTATTATGGAAGGGACTCACTCCACGTGAACCCCACTTCACCTGACCTCACCTCCCTTACTCCTTCATTACTCCCTTTTATATCATATTGGAACATTTTTGTATCGAAGCTCTTTTTAATAAAGCCATGATGTCATGCTTCCTTCGATACTCCTATCTTCTCTCTCACTCTGATACTCATCATTCCATAGGAATCTTGGAGCATTATAGTATTGTAACTTCATTTTTAAAAGCCTTTGATAAATTCATTCTCTGATGTATTATTCAACCCTGATGGCTTGTATTAAACATTTCTCATTGTGGCATAAGGATGGTTCTTATGGTTAAACCTCGACACATATCATGGTATCGAAACTCCGTTTTATAAACTCTCAATAACATTAAATCTCTGATTCCACCTTGGGACTTTACCATGGGAGCTTGTTTTCAATAAACCTCTGATCACCTCCCCATATCGGACCTCGGAGCTCGATTGTATCGTAACATTTATTTCATTGACCTCCAATATCCCATTCTTCCTATATTCCGAAATTCTTTCTCCCATCCCTTCTTCACTCATTTTCTCTCCATATGCCTTATAACTCCCACTCCACCTTATGCATCTGTATAATAAAGCCTCCTTATGCCTCCCACTTATCCACCATGGCTCATATGTTGAGTCAAAATCAACTAAGCTCGTTCACTTGGGACCAATAGCCATTTGACACGTGTCTCATGTTGTTTTAAAAAATTAATCAATTTATTTTAATTTAAAATTAATTTTAATTAATTTAATTTGAATTATAATATAATTGTAATTAGTTTGTAAATTAATTAATTTGTATATAATTAATTAATTTCATAATTGTAATTAATTAATAATTGTACAGTCAAATAGGATAAGAATTTTTAATTAAAATTTCCTAATTTTGGCCGAGGCAGAAAATTTTCCAAAATTTTGACAATTTTGATACTTCAACATTAGAAGCTCATAAGTTGAGTTTTACTTGGCCAAATGAGGCCCAGAATGGCTTGTTAGATAGATAAAAACATGGAGAATATTTTTGAAGTGGTTGGATGACCAGATTCGGTCATTGACTAAGTCTAAAATTTAGCAGAACATTAAGCTCCGAATTTGTAATTAAAACTAATTTTTTGAGTTTAGTTTTGACATTTTCATTTTCCCAAAGCCTATGTTGATTGCAGATATGTTCGATTGTGTTCCTTTTTATCAACAAGATATTTACAAGGATTAATGGGAAAATTAGTTTTTTTTAATTAAATTTTGATTGGAGATATTTGTTTTCCCAGTTTTGGTATTTCTGATTTTGATTTGCAATTTAATTTATTTTTTGTTTGGTTTTTGGTAGGGGAGCAGTTGAGGAGATGAGAACAAAAAGATTTTGAACAATGGAATTGCTCTAGCAAGAGAGGAAATAGAATTTTGGCCAATAAATTTATTGAAGCAAAATTATTTCTCCCACATCTCTCTCATTTTGGTTTTCATCTTTTAATTATAAACATGGCTTTTGTAGAATGGAGATGGGGGTTCCAAATCTGAAACTTGGGGAGGAAATTCTCTACACAGAGAGAGATTTTTTGCGCTATTGTAGGGAGCATAAATTTTGTAAAGAATTAGCTAGTTTGAACCAAACTTGTGGAGATTAAAAAGAGATGTATTTCAACTCTAAAATTCATGCTATCATGAAATTTTCTGAGAATTTCATGTACTCAAATGTTGTAATAAGAACTTTAATTCTTATACACTATTGTGAGAGATAGAGGTTGATTGGTGGCATACAATTAATAAAATTTAAGGCAATTCTTGATCCAGATAAGAATTACAGGAAATTTCAGCCTAAACGTGGTCTCCTAAGGAAAAATAATAAATAATAGTTAAAATAATAAATTAAGAGTTACGAATTTTGGAGAGAAAAGAAAAACATTTTTTTTAATTATATTTTTGGATTATCTCCTTATAGGTTCACTCAAATTTCAAGTGTAGGCACTCGTTGGATGCGGTATTCAATTCCACATCCAATGATTACCTATTATGCATACTTTTGAGAAGGCCCACATTGCTAAAAAATGAATATACATTAAAAAAGTGTGTTCAAAGCTTTTTTAAATGTATCTTCAATTTAGCAATGTGGGTCTTCTCAAAAGTATGCATAATGGGTACTCGTTAGATACAGAATTTAATTCTGCATCCAACGAGTGTCTACACTTGAAATTTGTATGAACATATAAGGAAATAAGCCAAAAATACAATTTAAAAAGATAGTTTTTCTTCTTTTCCCTCCAAAATATTTACATGTGCCTCTTTTTAAATTTAAAGGATTTTGATTGGTTTACATATTATGACATGGAAATTACATGAAAATTTCATGGGAACTTTTAAGCTAAAATTTCCTCTAATGTATGTGTTTGTGAACTTTTGTGCTATTGTGAATTCATTTCGCACATGCTTGTTTTAATCATTTAAAAGTTATGTTTTAATGACGGATCTAATTGTTGTTAAGTTTAATTATGAATTTGAATAGATAAACAGAACATAGTTTTTAACTATTTATTAAATTCATGTCAAGTTTATCTTTGTTTTAATAATGATTGTTTTATGAGAACTATTTCCTTAATGCAATCATATCTTTTAGTTTGAATTCATTTTATTTGAATTTGGATGTATTTGCATGAGAGATTTGATAAATATTCATCAAATAGTTGAATACATACACTTTCTTGAATTAGTAATAAGTCTTGGAACTATTTCCTTGACTTATTGACTTCATTTTTATTCCAAATTCAAAGATAGTCCAAAACCCCTTTTATCTTTCTCTTTGTTGAGAGGGAGACTAATCCTTCTTTCAATCGAGATAAATTTAGCATTTATTTTTCTGTTACATAGATTAGATTTGCATTTGTTATTAATTATTACATACTAGAAGTCCTCTTACACGAGGGAAAACTTTAGAGTGGTTTGGCTAAGCCATTAATTCAGCTTAAGGATCACTTTCTTGCATGATCTCTGTAAGAGGGAAGATCTGATGTCTCCTCTTTTGGAAATTAATAGATATACTATAAGCCAATAGAGTAAGAGTGAGGGTAACTGGACCCAATTAAACCAGTAGAAATCACCATTCCAAATGGAAAAGGAGTTGCTTTAAGTTTCCAACCAGGTGGTCTCCCTTATAATGTTGACATAGTCACTTTGGGCCATCAACAGGCCTCTGCAATGAATTCCTCGGTGACTAGAAATTGTAGGGTTCTTATTTGTGTTGTGCTTGTTGAAATTTGGTACCGGAGGACAGGTGGTTCCCTTAGGCTTTGATCTTTGGCCTAAGGAAAAGTGTCCAAAAGATTTTAATTTTTCTCCTAAAGTGACTTTATAATTTTTATAAAGTTAAAATCTAATTTAAAAGTGACTTTAAGTGATAAAGTTACTAAGTCTAATTTTAAAGTGACTTTTATAAAATCAATGAAAAATTAGAAAGGAAAAGTGACTTTGGAAATAAATGACTAAGTGGGTCTTTATTAAAGTGGGTGAATTAAAAAATAGAAAGTGAGATTTAAATGTGCATTTAATCTCAGCCATTGATCTAAATCTATTTCAGCCATTGGATTTAGAGATCACCAAAAGTCACTTGGATCACCCAAAAGTCACTTGGAGTTATATTAAAGGAGGAAAAGGAGGAAAAGATCATTCATTCTTTCATGAGCAGATTGAGAGAAGGAGAACAAGAGAGCAAGGGAGATTTCTGGACAGTGAGCTGCGGAGTATCAGCAGCGGAGTTTCAGCAGCGGAGTAACAACAACGAAGTTTCAGCAGGGCAGTTTTTCAACAAGGCTGAGATAAGTTATAAAAGTTTGCTTGCTGATTTTTGCTGAATATTTTCTTGCTGTAAAAAGGCTTCTTTCAGAAAAAAAAGAGCTCTCAAACTGGTTTTCCCCAAGAGTTGTAGGGGGTTTTTCAGGGTCACATTGACAAAAAATATCAGTGTTTTAATGTGTTTTAATGGCTGTTTATTACTGCTGATTTTTATTTCTGCAATTTCCAGCATTTTGTAAATTTTCCCAGAATTTGTGTTTTCAGCAAAATTTATTTTTTCCAGCTTGTTGAATGTATGGTTATGGGAAAGGGCATTTAACTACATGGGAGAAATAAGGAGAAACTGAAAACCGGGGTGGGAAAACAGAAATTTTAACATGGTATCAGAGCTTGAGTGCTGAGGGGCAGTTTGGGACAGCAAAAGAGAAAAATTACAGCTGCTGATTTTTCACTCAAAAAATTCCAGCAAGCTGATTTTTCATAAATAGCAGATTTTATCTTTACTACAACAGTGCTATTTTCAGTTTTAGGACAGCAGGATGTCATTGGGATTGAGGGTGGAGGATAGGTT
>APFE030015965.1:0-10144 GCA_000404065.3 Pinus taeda | reverse complement strand
TATTGACCCATGGTATTCACTTGGAATGTAGCCTACTTCAATGGGGGAATTAAACCAGAATAGATCCATATTTACTCTGGATATACTAACCACCGAGAGATATCAAATATTGTGATATGCAAACTACCATAGAGTGAAAAAATATTTGGTTCGATCAAGAGTAAAAATGGATGTTGTAATTTAATGTATGTTAAACATTTAGCTTGGTTAAAATAGAAATAAAATAAAAATCAACTATTAATTTTATTAATTTTTATAAATTACTAATAGTAATTTTTAAGCTCCAGTTTTATGATAACCCATGGTAATACCAAGATCTTACAAGATTTTATAATTGAGTAAAATATTGGCCATGCATGGTGAGAGATTCGCCAAAAAATGATATATACATATTATATTATTGATAAAATCGCCTTCCATTTTTCCTATATACCATGGAGATTCGCCCATTTATTATACTTACAAATTTAGGGGGGGTTCTTAAAATTTTCCCTGATGTTAATTACCCAAGTCTTTCTTAATTAGGTTATGTTCGCTAATTACTTAGAATATTTTCATACATAAACATTCATACAAGTTTTTATCAAGTGCGGGCATATAAATAACCAGATAAAAATAATGCATAACATCAAAAATATAGACCCACGACTAGATGCACAGTATTATGAAAATCCAACTTATCTTTATTAATAATCCTTTTCAAGTTCAATCCAATTACAGACCCGACTCTGCCCTGCGCACTCAGCTGCAGGGGTCCATGTACTCAGTTGCGGACTCTACTAGGCATCTGTGCACTCAGTTGCAGAGCCTCTTCCTACTACTACGATTGCAACCCAATACACTTCAGATCTACTTCTATCCTCTGATCATGCCTTGCATCTATCTATTACTTGCTGCCAAAAACTATCTTTACACTTAGAGCCTCACTCTATTTATACAATCCCATGGTCTGCGGACCATGGGTAGGCCAACACAACTTTACATTATTTTACAATTCTTAGGCGGACAACCCTATGAATCATCCTAGACTTTCGCGCTCCGTGTCCGTACTTCACGGAGTCTTTACAGTACATTGACCAAAACTCGGGCTTTAAGCCTAAAAAACATGCTATGGGGGGATCCGCTGCCCAACAATTGTGAATGGATGGTGTAGAATTCCCTTAAGTGCTTAAGTCCTTAGACTCTGAGTATGGCTTGGGGGTGGTCAGTTGCAAGAAAGGATTGCAGTGCAGTTTGCCTATGGTTGGGATGAGAGTTGAAGTACCTCTCTCATTTTCTATTCCTCTAGTTACTAATATAAGTTGTTCATTTGTAGTTTGTATATGTTTAAGTAATATGAATAATGATTGCTATTATTATGTGGCAATGAGTATATCTACACTATTAAGAGGAATGTATATCTCTATGTGTGCAATGCAATATTTTGTGAGTAATTATCGTGGATCTAAGGGACTTGTAGATCCCTATGGAGCTAATATTCTCTTGAATGGAAAGTTCTTTATATGTTCGTTTGATTGTACTATGATTAGTAGACTGAGGCTATGTATGATTTCCATTTTATCTCATGTTTGAATGAATTGAATAGTTGCAACGTAAAGGTTGTTGAAGGCCTTTGGATAATGTTTTGAATATTTATTTAATGTATCCCGTGGGAATATCGTGATGGGTGTAACTCCATGAGTTGTATGTGATAATGGAGTAATTTCCATACCTTAGAGCCAATGATCTATGTTGTTGAGATGTTTCCTACAACATGTTACATGAGAGAAAATGTGTGGGTTTCAATATGTATGGTGGTTGTTATCTGACTCCTAGATGCAATACAACATTATGGTCTTATGTTATACATGCCAGGAATGGATATGTAGGCCCTGAAGGGCTCAAGACTTCATGTTTGGGCTCACTTAGAGGAGGTATGTATCTGGGTTGAACGAGCTTTGACAAGTTTCTAAGGAAAGAACTATCATTTATGATGGTGCTAAGTTAAATGGATTTTTTAATGAGAAGGTTCTTGTTATTCTTCATATAATGTTTACATTGTTCCAAACTAAGAATGCACAAAGGTAATTGTGAAAAGGGGGTGCAATTGATAGAGGCCACAAGATAGAAAATATCTTGTTACTTGTGGCCAATGTTATTGCCACACTGTGGAGGTGTGATGAGAGGTTCTTCCATATTAAGAGTGTTGAAAATGTTGATAGAGGGTGTGACAAAGAACCATCATTGTCTATAATGGGAAATCACTGATTAATCAGAAGTCTAGGAACCTAATGATACTTGAGACCTAAGTTAAGGTGAAACCTTCTCGGAATGCCACATGACTAGATGATGTCACCCTAACGTCAACATGACATCAAAAAGAGACTATAGGAGTGGTGATGTGGAGGTTAACTAATGTGTCATCAGTAAGACATGTCGCTAGGTATAGTGGTGACACTTGTCATTGTATTGCTGTGTGGTAAAGACATGGTAACTCACATGGATAGAGGCCATGTCAATGCAAACCACAATACCATGGAGGATAGTCTATGGTTCCTTTTTGTAACAGGTTGCAGAGTTGATGGAACACATGGAATAGATAGAAGGCACATAAAAGAGAATGCCTTTGTTACTTGAGGTAAATATTTATGACATATCGCAAAGGTTGGAGCTGTGTGCACTGAGGTGGTTTCCACGTGGCCTACCTTGCTTATGTGGCAAGGGTTAAGGGGCTCGAACTTCAAACAAACATAACTTTCAATCTAGGAGTTGGAATTAGGAAACGTTCATTAGTCCAAAGTTAATTCTACTAACTTGGGCAAAGGACAATTTTTGTAACCCTATTTCCATGACAAGACAATAGAGTTTAGGTTACTTGAAAGTAACATCTCCCATTCATCCAGGGTTCCTCCAACGAGGTGGGAGGGAGTGTGAGGATTTAATAAGGAAATTATTAGTTGTGTGTATAAAAAAGAGGGTAGAGTAAAAAAATATTTCATACATGTTTATGTTTCTTATTAACTACCTTTAAGCTAACAAATAACCTTTTAAGATTTTCTTATAAAACAATTAACAACTGTCGGTTTTTTCATGCTCACATTTGAGAACACATTAATATAAATTTATTAAGATACTATATAGAAGATAATAAAAATGTTTGAATTGTGATTTGTATGGTTGAGATGAGAATTTAACCTAGTGGCCCTAACCTACCTTGGAAATGACACATAAATTGCATGGCTACATGTAGAGAGTGAATTCTTCCTATCTAGTTAGCTTTTTAGACCATTATTATTAAAAACTAAAAATTACCTCCTCTATCACTCCTCTTAGCATCGATTAATAGCCAAGTGAGTCTCTTTTGGATGCCAAGTCTCTTTGCAATTAGTCATCCCAATTGGTTTATGGTTGAAATTTATAAAGAATTGATTAGTGGGCCCCTATTTGTTGGCTTCGAGGGCATGGGCAACTTCCTTCCTACCTACCTACATTGTCACGATCAAGTTCATAATTATATGTTTTAAGTTCTGTTTCTACATTTTTAACTTTACTCTTAGCATCGATTAGTAGCCAAGTGGGTCTCTTTTGGAAGCCAAGTCTATTTGCAATTGCCTTATGGTTGAAATTTATAAAGAATTTAATTGGCTTATTTGTTGGCTTCGCGGGCATGGGAAAGTACACCGCATCACAAGAAAAATGTGATATCCATCTCACTAGTGTTTGAGCTGGTGAAATATCATGGTTGTCATTATTATTAAGTGGATTTGGGCATTCACAATAGAATGCGACATGGCATTCACAATACAATGCGACATGGCATTCCACCTCTTTGAGAAGTGTTGGGTGCTCTGGGCTTAAGCATAAAGAAACAACTTGTAATACTTCCCTAATCAATGTGTAGTTGACTCATTGGGGGCTCTAAGTGTCTTAGGGTGCTAGTCAAAACATAGCCAATTCCATTAATTACTTTTGTTGTTGGAAGCTGGTAAACAAGGTTAATAGTGTTAAAATATTAGGTTTAAATTTGCTACTTTATTATGATATTTTGTAATCATCGAATATATCTATAACCAAGATAACAAAACTCACTTTATTATTAAAATCATTTCAACTAAAAACCTAGATTTATTGTGTTTAATTTAACTACTTCTATATTATAATTCTCAAATATTATGCCTAAACTATTTGGATTTGCAATTTTTAACATTAACTATTAAAAGACTTGGATCAATTACTTTGAGATATCAAAATCCTATTTAATCACTAACTAGTAAAGTATTGTAAAATTAAGCATTTGATATTTTTAATTGGAAAATTCCTAATCATCATATTTTATGTCTAATATATTATTATTTAGACTATTTTAAATTTATCTTAATTCTAGATCTATTAGAATCAGAGTGATCCAAATTTTAAAGGCAAATTTCTTTAGTGCCAAATAAAATCCGAAATTAGGAAGGATCTAGACTAATTTAATTATTAATTTATTTTCTAGTTTAATTTTTATTTTTATATATTTTCACTTAGTCAAAATGTTATATGTATATTAAGATATATTATATCTATATATATATATACTAGAATTTTACAGTGTCAAATGTTTATTTCCATTAGTTTATAATCGACATTGGAAGTGTTCTTCTTTACCCAAAATTAAAGAATTAAATTAAAAAAAAAAAAAATTATAAAATATTTTGATTGTGAAATGAGAATGGATTTTGGGCATGTGGTATTGATGAACCATGGTATGGTATGGTTAATAATATCGATGGTAAAGTGGGGTGAATATCTATGGTTAAAAGTCTTGTTAATTGTAAGTATTATTTTGATTGTGAAATGAGGGATGATTTTTGGGCATGTGGTATTGATGAGCCATCATATTGGCCCATGGTAAGGTATGCTTAATAATATCCATGATAAAGTGGTGGTGAATTTCCATTAAAAAAATCTTGTTATATTGTAAGTATTAAATTTTTTGTGCTTATTAATGAAATTGAAATATGGTTACAAAATTATTATTTTAATATTTATGGTGAAATGGATCTTATTTTATAAATAATATTTATAACTTATATATTTTCATGTGATAGAGGTGTAGATATTTTTTTTTTAATTTTTTTTTAAATTTTTTTAACGGAGGTGGAAAAACCTATCAAACTCAAAAAATCAAACCAACAGTGAGGACAACCATCTCTGGCTGTTATCCGCAATTGTTGGCAGATACATCACTGTTATCAAGGAAAACCATGCCACTTGGAATAACCCCTTATGTGGTCCCCAAGGGAGTAGGCTCTCACTCTTGCCAGATGCCTTTGGGTCTTGGGCCTTCTGTGGTCCCCAAGGGAGTAGGCTCTCACTCTTGCCAGATGCCTTTGGGTCTTGGGCCTTCCTTACGTCGAGGAAGATGAGGTCTTAGCCAAGCACAAGCAGTTTTACAGCATACTCCATGTGATAGAGGTGTAGATATATCTCAAAAGTAAGGCTAATATTTTTCTTTTAAATTTGATAAAAAAAACATTATAAAATTAAATTCAAATAAAATATTTATAAAATATTTTGATTGTGAAATGAGAGATGGTTTTTGGGCATGTTGTAATGATGAGCTATGATATTGGCCCATGGTATTCTAACAAAGACTATTTACCAGTTAATCATGGTATTGTAACAAAGACTATTTACAAGTTAATAATATCTATGGCAAAGTGGACATATCCAGTTAAACATATCATTATATTGTAAGTTTATGTGTTTTTAATTAAATTTAAATATGGTTTCATAATCATTATTCTATTTTATAAGGTAAAATGGATCTTAACTTATTGTTGCTACTTATATATTTTAATGTAATATGTATATTATGATGTTTTTTTTAAAAAAGATATTCACAGTTTTATTAATAAAAACAAAATGCCAATGTAACAAATATGTATTTTATTATTTTGATTACTTTTAACTTTTCAAATTGGACATATTAATATAAATTCAATATATTAAGCCAACATGTAAAAATGTTTACAAAATTGCAATTATTAGCGTTAAAATATCTTGTAACTTAGCCTAAGGGCAACCTTAATTGGTTGAGTCCTTATGGTTAAAAACACCTTTGATATTGAGAGGTCCCAGCTTTAATTCTCTCGACATTCTTGGGGTCAAGCTCTGTGATTGAGCCCACAAGAAGTGATCCCTTCGAGTGAGTTTGCCTAATACAAATATTCTATAAATATAACAATAACTATATATAATTACAATTTAACAATGCTAAAATTTAACATTTAACTTATAAAAATTATAATACTAATATAAAAACACTTTTATTAAAAATGATTTATAATGTCTTTATTTTATAATAGATAAAATTTATTATAAAACGCTCTTTTAAAAAAATTATATATATTTTCTGTATTTTAATAAAAAATAGTCTTGCGTTAATCAACGTAACTAAGAATGTCTCGGTCAACATGCTTACTAAAGCTTTAGTCATGCTATCCTTTTACAAGATTAATTTTCCAGATATCCTTTTTCAACCACATTAATTATTAAAGTATTTAATATTCAAATTAATCATGAGTGGAACTCTTCGTATATTTTGTGAGTTTGAATAATTCAGTTAATATTTAGTATATAAGGAATATATTTGAAAGCCAAAAGAATTTAATATTGGATAGAAATAAAAATGATTTTTTTTTAATGAATTAAAAATTAATTTGCTTCAACAATATAGAAGACTTCTATTATAATTTTATTACAATTCTCTCATATTCTATTAACAAGTTCTCAATTGAAGTTTTAAATAATAAAAGAAATAGCAAAACCAACTCATGGTATGACAAAGATTGTAAAAATGCCAAGAGAGCAATTAAGGAAGTTGTTGATGAATCTCTTAAAATAGGCAAGATAAAAATATACAAAGCCCTAACTAAAAGGAAAAAGAGGTAGTACATTTGTAAAAGACAAGAGAATCTCTTACACCTCTGTAAGGTAGCTCCTAAGAAATTTTGGAGGCAGATTCTAAATAGGAAAACTCAAGATAATAATAAAATTGCTTTACACGATTGGAATTCCTATCTTAAAAAGCTTTATGAATCTCCAAATGTCATGGATAACTTTGAAACCTTGCTCACAACGAAAGAAGTTTTCTCATTAGAAGACATTGATTTTGGGGTTAATCGCCTAGAAAATGGGAAAGCAAAGGACATTGAAGGTTACCAGGTAGAAATCTTAAAAATTGGAGGTCCTGTCCTCATCCCGCACATCCACAAAATTTTCAATCAAACAGTCAAGCAAGGGTTCCCTAAACCATGGACTGAGAGCCTCATTATCCCTATTTTTAAAAGTGGGGATACAAATAACCCCTCTAATTATCAGACAATTATGATCAGCCCTCTCTAGCCAAGTTATATGGTATTATTTTGGAAAAGAAGTTAAACATATGGCTTGAAAGTGAAGGTAAGCAAGCTAAAGGACAAGCGGGTTTTAGAAGGCATCACTCAACAACAGACCACCTCGTTACACTTAGGATCATTGTGGAAGAATGTCATAATGATAAATCCAACCTCTTTTGTTACTTTGTGGACTTTAGAAAGACTTTCGATACGGTTCCTAGAAACAACCTTTGGAATAGATTAGAAGAGCTAAAGGTTCCTTTCGAGTTGAGAGTTGTTGCTATAAGGTTATACAAGAATGTAATTTCCAAGCTAAAAAGCAATGAGGGGTGGTCGAAAGATATTAAATGTAATATTAGAGTTAAACAAGGTTGCCCCCTCCCCCTACCCTATTTGGCATTTACATCGACAAGCTTGAAGGTAATTTAGGGGAAGTAGGATGTGCTAGCACGATCTTAGCTAGGATAGTCATCATCCTTTTTCTCTATGTTGACGATATTGTTCTTCTCGCAAGGTGCCCATTTGATCTTGATAAGCATCTTAGGCTTCTTAATGATTTATGCTCTACCATGGGTATGACTATTAACACTGATAAAACAAAAGTTATGATTATCAAATCCAAGAAGGATGCTTATGCTAATTTTATGTATGACAATAATAACTTGGAGGAAGTGTATTCTTACAAGTACCTAGGAATTGATATTCATCACAAGCTCAACTAGAACTATAGCATTGAGAAAAGGATTAATGGGGGTAGAAAGCCTTTAATTTGGGTCTTGAAAATTATTGTAAAAACAAACAAACCTCGTAACTGTGGGATTAAACAAACAAGCTTCCTCTTTGGAAACGTTTAGTCACTTCCTTTTATCTATATATGGAACCCTGTGAGGTCTAGGGTTGCAACATCTCTAGAGAATCCTGGAGAAAGATTGAGCAAATCCAAAAGCGTACTATAATGTATAACCTGAAAATTAAAAGCAATACACCCTATCCTATTCTCCTTATAGAAGTAGGTCTTTCCCCTATCGAGGGCCTAGCTATGACTAGACTTTTGGTGTACAAGCACAAACTCAATAATGTAGGAGATCATAGACTTCCTAAGCTAGCTTTAAAATCCAGCCAAAACCACCTAAGGCTCAAGCGGGGGTGGTATAAAGACACGAGGGCCTGGTTAAACCATTGGAAGATCAACGAGAATGACACATTGCAAAACATTAATAACATTAAAAATATTATTACTTCTAAGTTCAAAGAAAAAATGTGGTGTGAGAAAGATTTAGCAGCTAAAAGAAAATTAAGTTATTATAAGAAGGTCAGCAACCCCACCCTAGAAGATCAAAAGTATCTCTCTGTTTTAACTAGCTCAAAGAAGAAAATTAATCTAGCGAAGATTAGAACGAACTCTTATGAGCTCCATAGTGAAACAGATTGTTGGACAATTCCTAAAACACCATGGGTGGAAAGGATCTGCCATCTCTGTGAGAATAGGAACATTGAGGATGAAAACCACTTCCTCTTAGAGTGCCCCACGTACAACCCCATTAGATCTCAGTTTCATAATCTCTGTCACAACACTGACCTTCTTAGCCTTTTACGATGTCAAAATTATAGTGAGCTCGGGAGGCTTCTCTCCAAGCTTTTTGACCATAAGAATAAAATCTTAAATCAAACTAAATAATATGTTTCTTTAGGTCCGACAAACCAAAGTTTGGTCTCAGTGAACGTTAATCATCATCATCATCATCATATTACATAGATAAGATTAAGATAATTTAATATTTAAACAAATGAAAAAATTTTGAATAATTTAGTTAATATTTAATAGATAAGGAATATATTTAATAATTAAAATTGAGGTAATTTAGTATCTAAACAAGTAGCTTCAAATAGAAAAATAAATCTTAAAAAGTTATTTATAACTTCTACAAGATTGAATTTTCGAGGAAAAAAAAACTAATCTGAAAGCATTAATTATAATAACTTGTAAGGATTGAATTTTTCTAGTAATAACGATGATTCGACACCGAAAGAAGTGGTATTAAAACTAAAAGAACTAATCCAACGTAAAACTAGAAAAACTAATACTTGTAACTCATTAATAACTTTTAAGGATTGAATTTTTCTAGTAATAACGATGATTCGATACCGAAAGAAGTGGTATTAAAACTAAAAAAACTAATCCTACGTAAAACTAGAAAAACTAATACTTGTAATCCCAAGTATTAGTTGTAACTCTTAAGGATTGAACTTCTGGTAACAGTTATCATTTGGCATTTATAGAGCATGAATAATTTGACATTTAAAAATGCCAAATTAATATTAGAAAAACAAATTTTAAAGTATTAGTTATAATTTTAAACAATTAAATTTTTAGAAATATGCATTATTTGATATTTAAATAAATGGAATTGAAATTAGAAATTTGAATTTAAAAGTATTAATTATAATTTTAAAAGATTGAACTTTTAGTAATAAAGATAAATTGATATTTAAAGAAGTGGGATTAAAATTAGGGAAATGAATCTTATATCATTTTTATAACCTCCGGGAATTGGAGTGGGATTGGATTTCTAGAAATATGGATTTATTGGGAAGGTAACTATTCTAATATAATTCTAGCTCAAGCATGTTTAATCATAGTTTTTATTCCCATTCAAATACGCTTCATGTGCTATCTCATTTGCAAAACATTCACAAGCATTGTAACTTAATTATAAAAGGTTCATTTAGAGTTCATGTTATGATCCTAATAATCAAAATATCATAAGAAACTAGAAGTACAC
>APFE030015962.1:0-11889 GCA_000404065.3 Pinus taeda | reverse complement strand
CTGTGCATCCAGTGGCTTCCCATGTCTTTTTCAAGTCCGCCAATCTAGAGTTGATGTCCTGTTTTTCTGCTTGAAGAATTGGCCCCCGCAACTCCTCATATGTGGCACTTTTGTACCCTGGGCCCACAACAGCAATAGCATCACACATTGGCTGCCAATATGGATTGGTTTTTGTGATGCTGAGAGGTAAGTCACTCCAAAAAATAACCCTCCCCATGAGTCTATCTGCTTCTTGCTTCTCCTTCTTTTTATAAAGAGATTTTATGCCAGGTTGTGCTCCAGGTCCTGTTCGTGGAAGAAAAAATGATGACCTTGCACTTACACTAGGAGTACCATGTGATGGTGTGCCAGTTGTGGAGCCCCTCCCACTAGGCCCAAATGCGGAGCCCCTCCCACTAGGCCCAAATTCAGTATCCTCAACACCAAAATCAGGAGAAGGTATCCCGAAAGATCTACCTGCACGTTCAGCTTTGTTTCTTTCCGCCTCTTCCTTCTTTCTGTCCTTGTCTTCAATTGCCTCAAGAGCTTTTCGTACAAGCTCCGGACTAGAAACTGTACAAAGCCCAACATCATGTCCAGGCAGTTTAGCGAGATGGTATTTCAATCGCGTAACCCCGCCTGTCATCTTGTCCCCACACAATTTGCATGATAGGTTTGCCCGACTCCCACCATCAGGGGTCCCATACTCCCAAAATGGGTCCAAGGCTTTCGGCATATTTGTAATTGTAGTGGGCTAACTCAAAAGGAAACCTATAGCACCAAAAAAAATTGGAATTAGTAACTTAATAAATAATAAATTAATAATTAACTGTAATGTTAAGAAATGTGAAAAATATCAAATTTGACGGAAGTTTTTTTGAAATTCCAAGCCTGAACGCGAGATGTAACTTCTCGAGCATACAAATTTGAAACAAGGAATGCACATTGCAGACTAAACAGTTTTAATTTAATTTATTTTATTCGACGTTCGTTGACTATATTGGTGGAATGAAAGACTTAAAAATGGCTGAGGTTAGGTTGGATTTTAGTATTTTACAAAATCATGTTAGGTTGGATTTAATAATTTATTACTGTACAGAGTTCTGTATTTGTTTTGGGCTCACTGTTTTAACTTTTAACTTTTATGTCAAGACTAACCTGATATTGTAAATTTTAGTTTTATACTAAGCGTAGGTGAAGGTCCTACCTCTATTTTTCCTGTCTCGTTTATTATGTGTTAGATAGAGAACTCCTTAGAACCACAAGAGATGTTCTACTTAGAATTTTTATTTTCTTGGTTAAGTTCCTCAATATAATACTGCTACTGGAATTTTTAACTTGAAATATCATGGCAGTGTTTCATATTTTTGAAATGCTGTGTTGACTGTTTCTGACAGATCATGTTATAAATAGAGGGGTTGGGTCTTCCCTAATGTTAACTGTGCTTTTGGATTTATTCTCAAATTATAAATTGATGACTGGCATTCTGCAAATTTTACGGCTCATGGTTTTTAACTTTTTTGTGGTATATAATTTTTTACAGACTTGATATTTAATATTTATTGCTTTGTTTTCAGTTTTCCTTTCTCTTCATAAAATTATTCTCATTGAGGGTTTCACCATTTATGATTTAGTAAGAAATATACAGGCCAACGATACTAGATAGTTATATGATGTTCATTGTTAACTTTGGATCACCTTCAACGATCTTTAAACTAATTCAGATCACCTTCAACAGGATTTAAACTTTAATAGAGATCAGATTTCCAAAAAAAATGTGAATTGTATTAAATTATTAATTACAGAGTGAATAGCGGCTAGCCATCAAGGAGGACGAATGAAATTTCTTTTTATAGTGAACTGAGGGTCTGAAAGGGTGTCTTAATAGGGCAAGCTGAATTTAATAGTGAGGAGGCCGACCAACACTTGTGGAGGTTATTTTCTTTACAAAAACAAATGATAAATATTTCTCCTTTTTAATGTCATGAGAAACATGACTTAAAAATTATACAAGCATGAAGAACATGCTAGGAACGACATTGTTCACCATGCTTCTTTACATACAGTTGGAACTCACCTGTTAAAGTCGACGGTCGTGGGATAGTCGACTGTCGACGGTCATGGGATAGTCGACTGTCGACGGTCGTGGGCCGTGGCACTGGCGTGGGCCGTGGTCGCTGGCGTGGGCACCGGAGGCGGAACCGGAGGCGGAGAAATTCGACGGTCGTGGGCGCAGGTTAACCCTCGGCAGCCGAACAGCGAATAAAAACAATGAAAAGTTCACAACCAAATCGCAATTTTATAACCTATGAAACCTCCCGGCGATATTTCATCAGTTATCGCGATATTTTCCTATTTTTCGGCGATATTTCGTACTTCTCGCGCGATTTTTAAATAACAAAAATATCGCGATATTTGCATGCCGATATATCGGCAATATGAAAATATCGCGATTTTTGCCGATATCGCCGAAATATCGGCGATATTATCTACGCTGAGTTATATAATACAATATTTCACTTATATATATTTGTATTATACCTTCTTTTACTTTTATAAAAGTGTGTCTAATCCTTTCTCTTCACACAATTTTCACTTCTCAAATGTCTTTTATAATATATATATATATATTATATATATATTTAACTTCATAACCTTTCAAAACTCTCTCTCTCTCTATTATATATAGTTATTTATACTTTTTATTATATAACTAAAATACTTTAAATACTTATAACTTTATAAAGTAATTAATATTATAATTTTTTTAAAATAATTTATAAAGTTATTATCTTATTAACTCTTCTTTTTTTTTAGATAAATGTTCTTTACAATATATATATATATTTTATTTTATATTTTGCAACGCCCCTTATAATCTCTGTTTATTAATATATTAGTTGGTATCAAATGGCACAAGGGTACGTTTGAATAGACCACAACCCTGGATGTACAGATGCGTCGGGTTGTACGACAACGATAGAGAAATACCTAACTATAATTGTGGAATGGTGTGAAGTGGCTGATGGTAGTGAATGGATTTTGTACAACAAGGGTTAAACTGAGAGAAGTTATGGACGGGCAACTGTTGGTCACCCCAACAGTTGCTGTGGTTCAACAGTTTTGGTGGTAGTTTGGTCAATGTATGTACACCTTCACAATCGTTGTCATGATTTGCCTGCTTCACAAGTATGAATTATTGGCTTTGCTCATATGAATTCCAATGGCAGCCTCTTCAGAATTTACATGAATCTTGGCATCAAGGCTGATTGCTATTAATTTTTATGTCGTTTGAACCAATTTTTTATGACTGTAGTTGCGATGGTGGCGAGTACAACTGGCAAACATGATGACGACTGCAGAACGGTGGAGCAGTTTGACGATGACGGTGGCTGTGGAAGAAATTAGTAGCAGCGGTTGACGTTGGGTGTGTTGAAGAAAGTGTAACTAGGTTTGGTCTTCATAATGACATGATCTTTGTAAATGGTGTAATAAAAGAGAATAAATTATTTTTGTATGCCTTGCTATATGGGTTTCATGAGCAAGAAGTGTCATTAGGTAAAAGACTTCTTCTTGATGTCTTTAGGATTTATTAATAAAGTCAAAGAGTCAAGTCATGTATGAAGGAGCTCTTTAAGAGCCTATGTACAATGTATTCAAGTCAAAGCAACCCTCCAAGACCAAGAACAATCCTCCATTAGCAAGCTCAAGAAGTTTGCAAGCAAATCAGTAAGAAACTCTTCAAGTCGGCTTCAAGATCGAATTAAATATATAAATGGCAGTCATGTCGGCTTGGATAAAAGACATGTCGATTTACAAGTTCAAGTCGGCTCATTTTTGGAGCACAAACCACTATAAATAGGTGGCTAGGGTCTGCGCAAAACATAAGGGCACAAAACTCGCATTTCACTCTGAATTTTCTCATGGATGAAAGGAGCAGATCTGCACTACAAGAAGGATATTGATCTAGGGTTTGACTGCACCTTGGATGGGTATAAGGTGCAGGCAGTCTAGACCTCAGACATCTAAAAGTCTCGGTGGTGATTACAACGAGTAGTCCCAAAATCTCGCATCCCTCTTTAAGGCATTCAAACGGGTATGAAGAAGATCTTGGATGGATTGAAGTGCAAAGAGAAGATCTCGCATTGGAAGAAGCAGTCTCAGTGTATATACATGTATCTCGGTACTTCTACAACAACATACTATTAGCACAGTCAATAACGCTGTCTCGACATACATATATTCTCGACCTAGTCATGTTGAAAAGAATTTCGGTGATGACAATGATTACTACAATTTCTGCATACCTGTGAATGAAGAGATGCAATGTTGGCATATTAAGTCTTGGTGGGTATCATAGTATTCGGATCTGCCTCCTAGTAATCTATATATATATATATATCTCAGTGATCTCTCAACAACACTGCTATAGTTGAAGTGAACAAAGTGGGAAAGGGTTGAGTTTCCTTGGCAGCAGTGTTGTGGATTGTGGGTTGTGGACGGTGTAATGTGAACCCACCCACAATGCGGCCAGGTAAGCTGCTGCTCTCTTTTTTTATTAATATAATTTTATTATTTATAATAATTTTCTCCTTTTTAATTTTTTTATTTTTTATTTTTTTAACAAATGGCCAACGGTCAACTAGCGAATTGGAGACCCTCTAGCGAATTTTCTTTTAATTTTAATTTTAATGGCTAAAGGCCTAGAAAAACAGAGAAAAAGAGAAACTCCCAAATTCTAAGCAAAACGCTTCAATTCTACGACAACAAGGTTGACGAATTTTGATAGCCAAAGACTTGGATCGGAGAATGAGCTCTGTGCAGCGGTGGAGTGGCCAGAGGATCGACTGCTCTGATACCAAATGAAGTGAACAAAGTTCATTCTATAAATTAATTACTCCAGAAGACTTGGAATATAAAGATATCCATGAGGATACAAATATTATATATTAAAAATGAATAAGAATGAATAAGATGATTTACACTGAGAACGAGAGGCTTGCTTATATATTAGGCAAGTGTCTCTTCATGAAGAGTCATGTCCTATCAGACATGCCTCTTTAACCTAATTACTAGCTTAACTAATTATTATTTATGACTATTATCATTTACATTATATTTATATTATTTTATATATTTTATTTGTTCCAATAGTCTTGGCATACTGAAGAAGATCCAAGTGATATCTTTGTAGTGGTCTCGGTATAATGAGAAAGAGACTCAATGAAAGTAACAAGGGTTATAACATAATGAGAAGCAGTGAAAAGAATTACTGTCTCGACATAATAAGAAAAGGTTGACAAGGATCATCACAATTTTGAAATACACTCTCGACATGATCACAATCAGTGTGATGATGAGCTCAACTAGAGTACAATGGTGGAGGTATGATGAATCAGTCATCATGGTGATTGTCACAATAAAGATCTCAGTCGACCTCGTTGACATAATGAAGAAGCAGCAGTGAAGATCTCAATAAGTGATGGCTTCAATGGTGGAACAATAAGGATGATCTTAGCAGTGACAGAGCAGAGGATTGATGTCTTGGTCTTGGAGAGGCAGAATGTGTCAGGGGTCATGGTCTTGGTATTCGTCAATTGGAATCTCTATAAGAAGAATTTCGTGCAAGTTTTCCTCTCCAAGAGGGAGAGGTTTTGGCCCTGGCATAATGCCAAACATCTTGTGTTCTTGTCTCTTTTGTTTTTTGATAGCAGTTTGATGGAGCAAACACCTACACTAATAATGCAACGAAGATCAAGCTAAGATAAATAGTAAAAACACTTCACAAATTGTTATCATGTAAAGAAGAATCTCTCTAATTTCTGAATGCCCTAGATTCTTCAACAAGGTGGAGGGGAAGCAACGACGACACCATGGGCTTCGTGACTTGCGGCTAACAACCAGGTAATTTTTTGTTTCTTGTTTTATTTTTATTTTAATAATTTTTTAATTCTTCAAACTCTTTTTTTTTTTTTTTTTTTCCTTATTTTTTTTGCTATTTTAATATATATTTTAAATAATCTCTCTTTTTAATTTCTTTTTTTGCTATATAATTTTTTTAGGAATATATATGTATATAGTATTCTTTTATTTTTTTATTTTCTTGATCCTTGACCCTTTTTTTCCTATAATTTCTTTATTTTTTCCTTTTGAGTGATCAAAGGTGTTTATTTTTATTATTATTTTTAATATTTTTTTTTTTTAAGGCCAAAGGCCCGACAATGAAGTTGACGGAGTGTTGATGGCCAAGGGCCGGGATTGGAGAATGTGGCTTTGATACCAAATGGAACAAAGTTCATATAGCAACAAAATACTGACAAGTTCTGAAATATGTAAATATCCATTCTAAGACACGTAATATAATTATATAGAAATGTTGAATTTAGAGAAGATATGATATTGTGGTTACAAATGAGGGCCCGCTTATATACCTAGGTAGGTGCCCCTTCATGAACGGTCGTGTCTTTTGAGACATGCCTTTTCAGCAACTAATTATTATTTATATATATTTTATTCATAACAGAATTTTTCAAGTGTGCAAGGGGCTTACAAGGGAAAAGAGACATGCCTTTTCAACAACTAATTATTATTATGATATTATTTATATTATATTTTATTCATAACAGAATTTCAAGTGTGCAAGGGTCTTACAAGGAAAAAGGGGGCTGAGTTGCTGGTGAGGGAGGCTAAATTTTCCAGAGGTTGAGTTTCTTCAATGGTGTTGATTTCCAGGGTCGATTTTATTGAGGCTGATTTTTCCTAGTGGGTGGAGTTCCTGGTTCCCAGCAGTTTGTATTTTTTTGTGTATTCTCTGTAGGTCTATGACTAATTTTTTCGGAGAAATTTAATATGAAAGAAGATTGTGTCGGGCACAAATTTGCTGTTGTACTGTGATTGATTTCCCTAGTTTACTTCTACTGATTTTATTTTCTGAGTTAATATACGAGTGTGTTTATTTTATCAACAATTTCATAAATATTTTATGGGTTTTTAATAAATTGTTGAAGTAAAGTAAATTGGATTTGGTATAAAATAATTAGCAATCGGTTCCTCCAATGGGAACGGTTTCCCTTAATTTGTTTGCTGAATCTGAATTGAAGAACTGATTCCTAAATCCACGGATCCATATCTTAACATTGGATATGGATCTGAAAAAATTTGCTTGATTCCTCTAGAATTGGATATGAATCCCTGAATACCTGATTACTGTATGAATCAGATTTGTGTACTGGGGGATATTTGGCTGAATCTGGTATCTTTGGAAGTAAACCAACCACTACCTCAAGGAGTAACCAATACCAATAATAAAAGCATAAGACTTAGGTAAAACCCTTAGTTCAGGGGTATCCCTCTCTATGAATGTGCTAGGGAACGACAATGAGTCTGTAAATGATTATATTACTGAAATGCAGGATCTTGTAAATTAAATAATGCTTTTAGCTGAATTCTTTTTTGAAAGTTGAATGCTTGAGAAATTTTGGAGGAGTCTCTTGCCTAAAATTGAAAAGTTTGCCACTAATATTGAAGTCTCCAAAGATCCAAGTAAGAGATAGCCTTTTCTGCTACTTGTCTCAACATCGCCTGCCCTTTACGAGATGCCATAGAGGTGGGGTGTGTATTCAACTGCCAGAATACAATGTAGTGGTGGTGAGTGTGATGCACTACTTTGGGCCATCCATGGACATTAGCATACTTTCTTTAATTCTTCTTTTTTTTCGACATTTATCTTATCTTCTGGTTTGAAATTCACATGCATAAATTTGGGTTTTTCTTCTTCATGTTTCATGCTTAGAAGGTCCTATTTTTGGTGTTGACTTGCATTGCTTATGCTCAAGAATCTGCATTACTTTTGCCAGTGTAACTATTCGGGTTGGGAGTGTCCCAAGCTTACATGCATGATGTTCTGATTGACCTTCGAAAGATACCTGAATCTCAATATCTGCTGTCAGTTTGATTTAAAAGTTGCTATTCGGAAATATTCATGTCACATGCTTTAGCATATTTCACAATGGGAAAGAATCATGTTGATGTACATTTTGCAGTACAATAACTGCATTATAGGCAGATATATTGAAGAAGGAATGAGCACACAAACCCTATATTTTCTAGAAGTCTGATTCCTATTCCTTTCAATAGTTTCTATGCAACATTTGGTTACTATTATCTGATGTGATTTATTTTATTTTTTTCTCTCATAGGTACAAGTACTCTGCAACCCCTGCTTGAATTTAAGAATCCTCAACAAAAGTAAGTTCACATCATTAACATATTTTACTTTTCTATTGATTTGGATTTTTCATGGCATGTCCATCATCTAGTTTAGATTTTTCCTAGTTTATTTCGACTAGATTCTTTTGAAATAAAAATTATGAACACCAGCTTTTTTTGCATACATGGATGCACCTTACCTTGGTCATAATAATTTTATAAATAGGAATATGGATGCATACATATTGATCATAGTTGCATGAACAGTATACATGAGCTCTTCTGAACCTTCTCAGTTCACTGTTGCAAAGTGAAGCGGCTCCACTTGCAAGGGTGGATAGGATGCCAATGATTTTAATTTATGTAGGATATTTTCTTCAAACATGTAAATCCTTTGATAATGTGCATTTACTGATTTTGATGTTTGATAAGTGTTAATAATTGGTGGCTGGGATGGTGATTACAATTTCTTGAGTCCATTGTATCTTTCATATAGGGTTGGTGTTAAATGGTGTGTTCAAATATCACGGATATTGTTCTCATAACATTGTCATTTTGCTTACTTGAAGGAACCACTCATCTAAGATATGTTGTTATATTTGTGTAGAAATAGATCGAGGTCATATTCTAAATAAGCCAAGGAATACATATGCTTTATTGATCAGATAATTTCGGTGATGCTTGCTGTTTCTCCTGATGCACGATTGAGCTATAGGAGATGTGTTACGTGTTCTTAGATTTTTAACAAGCAATGTTCTTATTTTTTCTGAGTTTCTAGTGTGGTTGATTATCTCTGGAGCACTCTCCCCTTCATCACATCCTTAAAGATTTTTGGGTATTTGACCACCTTCCCCTTGTCAATCATGATCACTTGAATTTTACTATTTCCAACCTCTTATCACTTGGGAATTCCGTCCATGTGAAAGTTAAGGGAATCCACATAACATTGAGAAATAAGGCACTTTCACTTCAGTTATCCTGTCTCACTTCAAAGTTAATGCTTGTTAATTTCAGGATGATATTCCTAAGCGATTCTAGAAGTTGACTGTAATTCAAGTACTGGTCAAGAACCCCTAAAATCTAACTAAACACTTGCTGTCCTAAAAGAAATCTGCAACTAAATATTAAAGGCAGCAAAGCTGAATTTGTTAGAAAAGCTGTAATTTCACATGGAAAACAATGTAGAAAATTATGCTAGACAATGGGCATGTATCCCAATGAAAAACTATTCTGAAAAAACACTTATTCAAATACGAAACAGAAATTTCAACAAGCCGTGATGACTGTTTCTAATGCTGTAAACACTAACTTAAATGCCAATTTCTTGTATTTTCTGTAGGGCAGATAACCTTTGCATTTATAAGATTAAGTGCTTAATTGAATGCAGAAAACAACAAAAACAATGAACTTTTTTTGATTGTAAGTGCAAATAAATTGATGTCTTTATGCTCTGAGTATGTTTATGCTTTCTAGTGCATGGAAATTGAGAAAAACACAAGGTTTCTCTCTTTTTGCATGAAAAACGAGAAAAACAGCAAGCTAATCAGGTTGTTTTCTAACAGAAAATCAACACAAAGAAGCTAAGAATGCCTAATCTATATGCCTAGCATGCCCAGGATGCATAGAATTCGAGATAAGTGGTTTTGATTTTATATGAATAACTTAATAACAAAGACAAATCAACCAGTGCCTTGTGGAGTCAAAAAGATGAATAGAAGAAAAGCGAATAGGGACGACAAATTTATCCCAATCCTACCACATAGATTCTATCAAGATGAAATTGAAAGGAAGTAAAAGTTTACTAAAGTATACAAGTCTTGCACATGGAAAGCAAGTGATAGTTGCTGAAAGAAAACTTGAACATCTTTATTACCAAGGGTTGTAGGCTGAACAAGATCTTGACAAGTTCGGACAGAAAAGAATTCCCCAAGATATATGATCATCCTTCGCAATAGAGGATATATACAATCACAAAACTTGGTCAATAATCACATGTCAATAATACTTAGTATATGACTATCCTTTGCAGTAGAGGACATGTACTATTACAAAAGTTTAGAGAAGGGATGCAGTAATCAATAAGCTCCAATGCTCAAATCACTCAAGCAAAGTAGAACCTTTGCCCCTTCAATGCTTGCACAACATATGGAAGAAGAGAATGAGATAGGAGAATGGTAAAAAATAGAAACAGAATAAGAGTAGCAATCTTCAAGTATAACGCTCCTCTTTTGAGTGAAAATAGCGTGTGCATAAAGAAACTTTTTCTCCAAAAGTTTGTTCTCCTTATATAATAGCCACCTGCGAGAGAATATACTTCTATATGGCTGATTTATTCTTTAAATGCATTTATTTCATTCCTGAAATAGACCCCATGAATTTCCTAAGGAGAGAATATTCTAAAAGGAAGCTTTAAAACTTGGGAATAAGTGAAAATAAAATGTAGTATGGTGTGCTAAGCTAATTGTAGGAACAATAAAGGAGTTTAATTTTAAAATACTATTTGCACACCCTAAACAAAGTGCTCCCCTTCCAAGTTAATATTCAACACACCTCATGCCAAATAATGCAAACTTTTTAAATAGTAAGTGGCTGAGAAGGGCGTGTATATTTTTAGGCCTAATATAGCAGTGAATGAGGCTCAATGAAGTGCCCTGCACTGCCACATCATCATGGTCAAACCGTGGATCTCTAACACCCTTGAGTGACTCAAAAACTGAAACATGGGTTTTGTTCCTCTCGTTGAATATATCACTTTGGATGTAATGCATGTAAAAAATAGTCCAACGCTGCCCCCCAAAAACCTGTAGCATCAGTTGACCAACTTTTACCAGTCATAACTTGAGCATGCCTTCCCTGTTTGGAAAGCATGGCATGTCATCCTCTCATCAAGCTCTGCAATCTGACACTTTTTTTACTCTTAGGACCACCATCCATTGGGAAACTCGAGACTGCCATGTCTTATAAAAATCTGTGGGATACTACGCCAAAGCTAAGGCCAACTCTAGACTTGATAGACTCATAACTATGTGGAATGAGATAGGTGCATCGAACATGGGTTGGATTGGCCCCTACACTAGTGATCATGCTACAAAAGGAAGGCTCCTCCAAACCCTGTGAAAATTCCTTGAAATGCAGCAATTGGAATTTCTTCTTCTAACTGATTAATTATGCAGTTTATTTTGTTGCGGAAAAATAACGAATCAATCACACTGCAATTTCTTCACAATAAAAACACTGCGGAAAAGAAATTGGAAACTGAGAAAATAGAGCACACAATAAAAATTGACACCGGTATTTTGGACAAATATTCCGGAAAAAACCTAGTGTGGGAAAACCTGTGTAGTAGATGAGGGTTTATATTATTATGCAACAATTTATGGAGTACAACTGGGTGCCTAAACTGGCAAGGCCTTGCTAATAAAATACTGGCAAAATTTTAGAGGGAAATTTTCCCTTCTCCACAAGCAATCTGACCACTCGAACTGGCTATCCAAGAACCCTTGCGCAGGCCTCTGCACAGATGTTGCACAATCCTCTATTGTAACTGCTCGGAGCTGCCTTGAATCCATAGTTTTAAAACTACGACTCCGACTCCGACTTGGCCGAGGATCGACTCCGACTCCGACTCCGAAACGGTAATGACTCGGCCGGCTCGATTTCAATGACTCGGTCGTTGTAAAAAATATATTAAATATTTATTTT
>APFE030015957.1:0-16114 GCA_000404065.3 Pinus taeda | reverse complement strand
GTTTATTAAAATCATTTACTAAAGTGTTATAAACCCTAAACCCTAAACTCTAAACACCAAACCTCAAATCATAAACCCAAAACCCTAAGCCCTAAGAATTTTATAACATTCCAAAAAAAGTATAACTTTTAGTTAACTCTTTATTAAGAGGATTTACCAAAGCCTTATAATTGCTAGACTCTTAACCCTAAACCCTAAGCAATTTATAACATTTTAAAAAGTGTTTTTTAACTTTCATTTAAATTTTTATTATAAGAATTTACTAAATTCTTATAAAACCTAAACCCTAAGCATTTTATAGCATTCTAAAAAGTGTTTTGTAACTTTTACTTAATTTTTCGTCAAAATAATTTACTAAGTTGTTATAAACCCTAAACCATAAAAGCTAAACCCTAAACTGAAAAGCCTAAACCCTAAATGTTAAACCCTAAGCCTTTTATAACATTTCAAAAAGAATTTTATAACTTTTAATTAAGTGTCAATTAAAATAATTTACTAAAGTGTTATAAACCCTAAACCCTAAACCCTATACTCTAAACCCAAAACCCAAAACCTTATACCTTATACCCTAAAACCTAAACCCTAAGCATTTCATAACATTTTAAAAATTGTTTTCTAACCCTAAACACTAATCCCCAAAACATAAACCCTAATTAATTTATAACATTTTAAAGAGTGTTTCATAAGTTTTATTTAAGTGTATATTAAAAAAATTTGCTAAAGTGTTATAAAACAAAAACCCTTAATGCTAAAGCATAATAATTTTATAGCATGTTAATAACTATTGGTAACTTTTATTTAAATGCTTATTAAAAGAATTTACTAAAATGTTATAAACCCTAAATCCCAAACCCTAATCCATAAACCATAAACCCTAAGAATTTTATGAGTATCTATAATTAGGGAAGACCACACCTGGGTATGTAAGTGTAGGAGGGAGTAAATTGTGGTACACGAGATATCTTGACCTTTGTTTTCTCACCCCTCTTCATAAACGTTTTTGTTTTTATTTATTTTTCTTCCTAACTCCTCGAGGCTACATGGGATGAATGCATTATGTGTAATATGTAGTAGCAGATACCCCCTTAAGGTGAGGTGTTTTATCCCTACACCCTAAACCCTAAACCCTAAACTCTTAAAACTTAACCGTAAACCCCAAATCCTAAACCATAAACCCAAAACCCCAAATCCTAAACACTAAACCCTAAGAAATTTATAATATTTTAAAAAGTGTTTTGTATCTTTTATTTAAGTGTTTATTAAAACGATTACTAATGTGTTTAAACTCGAAACCATGAACCCTAATCCCCAAACCCTAAACCCTAAACCAAAAATCTTAAAACTTAAACCCTAAGAATTTTATAAAGTGTTATAAACCCAAAACCATAAAACTTAATCCGTAAATCCTAAACAACAAACACTTAACTCTAAACCTTAGACCCCAAACACCAAACCCTAAATCCTAAACCATAAACCCTAGACCATAAGCATTTTATAACAATTGTAAAAACATTTTCTAACTTTTATTTAAGTGTTTACTAAAAACATTTACTAAAGTTCTATAAACCCCAAGCCCTAAACTCTAAACCATAAAGTCATATCCCTAAACCCTAAACTGTAAATCCTATACCCTAAGTATTCTATAACATTTTAGAAAGTGTTTTCCAACTTTTATTTAAATGTTTATTAAAAGCATTTACTAAAGTTTTATAATCCCTAAACCATACACCCTAAACCCTCAACATTTTATAGCATTTTAAAAATGGTTTTGTAACTTTTATATAAAAGCGTTTATTAAAAGAATTTACTAAAGTGTTATAAACCATAAACCCTAAATCTTGAACCCTATACCCTATACCCTAATCATTTTATAACATTTTAAAAAGTGTTTTGTAACTTTTATTTAAGTGTTTATTAAAAGAATTTACTATACTGTTATAAACCTTAAAACCTAAGCATAAACCCTAAACCTTAAACCACAAAACCCTAAACCCTGAGAATTTTATAAACCTTAAGCACTCTACCATAAACCCATAACCCTAAATCCTAGACCCTTAACCCTACACACTAATCCCCAAACCCTAATCCGTCAGCCCCAAATGCTAAGCATTTTATCACATTTTAGAAAGGGTTTTGTTTTATTTAAGTGTTTATTAAAATCTTTTACGAAAGTGTTAAAAACCCTAAATTCAAAACCCTAAACCCTAAACCCCAAACAATAAACCTAAAACCCTTAACTCTAAACAATAAACACTAAGCATTTTATAACATTCTAAAAAGCAGTCTGTAACATTTATTTAAGTGTTTATTAAAGGCATTTACTCAAGTTTTATAAACACTAAACCCTAAACTCTAAACTTGAAGCCTGAAACCCTAAAGCCTAAAGCCTAAACTCAAAACTTTGATCATTTTGTAACATTTTAAAAACTTTTTGTAACTTTTATTTAAGTGTTTATTAAAACTATTTACGAAACTCTTATAAACCCTAAAACCTAAACCCTAAACACTAGACCAAAAACCCAAAATCAAAACCCTAAACACTAAACCCTAAGGATTTTATAATAGTTTAAAAACCGTTTTCAAAATGTTATTTAAGTCTTTATTAAAAGAATTTACTAAGGTCTTATAAATTGTAAACTCTAAATCCCAAAATTTTATTTAAGTCTTTATTAGAAGCGTTTACTAAAGCCTTATAAACCATAAACCCTATAGAGTAGCCACCCTAAACCCTAAACCCTGAACCCTAAATGCTAAACCATAAACTCTAATCATTTTATAACATTTCAAAATTCATTTTATAACTTTTATTACAATGTTTATTAAAATAAATTACTAAAGCGTTATAAACCATAAAAGTGAAACCCTAAACTTTAAAACCCAAACCTAAAACCTAAAACCCTAAACCTTAAATCCTAAACTCTAAGCATTTTATAACATTTTAAAAAGTGTTTTATAACTTTTATTTAAGCATTTATTAAAATCATTTATTGAGCCCTTATAAACCCTAAACCCTAACAATTTTATAACATTATAAAACGAGTTTTTTAACTTTTATTTATGTGTTTATTAAAAGAATTTACTAAATCCTTATAAACCAGAAATCCTAAAAAGTGAACCCTAAACCCTAAGCTCCAAACCCCAAACCCCAAACCCTAAATACTAATAATTTTATATCATTTTAAAAGGAGTTTTGTAACTTTCATTTAACTGTTTATTAAAAATATTTTCTAAAGTATTATAAACCATAAACCGTGAAGCATAAACAAAAACCCTAAATCCTAAACCCTAAGTATTTTATAACATTTTGAAAAGTTATTTGTAACTTCTATTTAACTTTTTATTAAAATAATTTACTAAATTTTTATAAACTGTAAAACCTAAGCCTTGAATTGTAAACCCCAAACCCTAAACCCTATATCCTAAACATTAATAAATTTATAACATTTTAAAAATAATTTTGTAGTTTCTCTTTAAGTGTTTATTACAATAATTTACTAAATTTTTATAAAACATAAACCCTAAGCCCTAAACGCTACACCTGAAACCCTAAAAGCTAAACCCTCTGCATTTTATAACATTTTAAAAAGAGTTTTCTAAATTTTTCTTAGGTGTTTATTAAAAGAATTTACTAGAGTGTTATAAACACTAAAACCTGAACCCTAACCATTTTACAACATTTTAAAAAGTTGAATTGAGGCTTTTGTGATCCATAACATATATAGAAGATTTTTCAGTGTAAATCACATTTAGAAAAACCTTTTCCGACGCGTTTCGAACCAACTAGTGTGGTTCATCATCAGAATAAGTTGAGGAGTCAGATCAAGCCTATCAATTATATACGGAGAGCAGATCCTCCAAATGGCTAGGTTGACTGGGTTGACCATCAACAACTATCTACAACAGCTCAGAATAAAATTAAAATATTAATAAGTCAAATGTATTAGTTATTGAATTTTAATATAATTTACTTAGGTTACTAAATTATTCAATCAAACTCATTTATAATTTATTTAATAAATGAGTTGGATTGAATAATTTAGTAACCTAAGTAAAATATATTAAATTGAATAACTAATACATTTGACTTATTAATTTTTTAATTTTACTCTAAGCCATTGTAGATAGCCACTGATGGCCAACCCAGTCAACCTAGTCGTTCGAAGGATCTGCTCTCCCTCTATAATTGACAGTCTTGATCTGACTCCTCAAGTTGTCCTCACGATGAACCACACTAGTTGGTTTGAAACACATCGGCAAATGTTTTTCTAAATGTGATTTACGCTGGAAAATCTTCTATATCTTTTAAAAAGTTTTTTGTAACTTTAGTGTTATAAATCCTAAACCATAAAACCTAAACCATAAAACCTAAAACCTAAACCCTAAACCCGAAATCCTAAATCCCAAACCATAAACACCAAACGGTAAACCCTATACACTAAGAATTTTATAACATTTTAGAAGGAATTTTGTAACTTTTATTTAAGTGTTTATTTAAGGAATTTACTGAAGTGTTATAAAACCTAAACCCTAAACCCCAAACCCCAAACTCTATATCCTAATGCTTAAATCCTAATGGACAACCCCTAAAATCATTCACTAAGGTCCTATGAACGCTACACCCTTAAGCCTAAAGCTTGAAAGCATTTACTAAGGTATTATAAACTCTAAACCCTAAAATCCAAAACCTAAGCCCTAAACCCTAAGCTCTAAACCCCAAACCCTAAAAAGCCTTAAACCCTAAACCATAAAAATCGCTAAACCCTAGAAAACCCTAAACCCTAAAAACCATAAACCGTAAACCCAAGAAATCATTTTTTTATTTTTTCTAACTGTTTATTAAAATAATTTATTAAAGCATTATAAACCATAAACCCTAAACCATAAGCACTTTATAACATTTTAAACCCCAAACCCTAAACCAAAGTATTTTATAACATTTTAACAAGATTTTGTAACTTTGTTTTAAAGTGTTTAATTAAATAATTTACTAAATTTTTATAAACCCTAAACCCTAAGCATTTTATTACAATTTAGCAAGTGTTTTGTAACATTTTAAAGCCCTAAACCCTAAACATTTTATAACATTTTAATAAGTGTTTTGTAACTTTTTTTAATTGTTTATTAAAAGAATTTATTGAAGTGTTATAAGCCATAAACCCTAAAATCTACACCCTAAGAATTTTATAATATTTTAACAAGTTTTTTGTAACTTTTTTAAAGCGTTTATTAAAAGAATTTACTAAAGTGTCCCTCAAACCTAAACCCTAAGGATTTTATAACAAATTAAACTTGAAACCGTGAGCATTTTATAACATTTTAAAAAGTGTTTTTTAACCTTTTTTTAAGTGTTTATTAAAATAATTTATTGAAGTGTTATGAGACCTAAACCCTAAACCCTAAACCCTAAATCCTAAACCATAAGAATTTTATAACATCTTAAACCCAAAACCTAAAGCATAAAGCATGAACTCTAAACCCTACGTATTTTAAAAAATTTTAACAAGCATTTCTTAGCTTCTTTTGAGTGGTTATTAAAAGCATTTACTAAAGTGTTATAAACCCTAAACCCTCAACCACAAGCCCTAAACCCTAAACCATAAATCTAATAATTTTAGGACAGTTTAAGAAGAAATTTGTAACTTTTATTTAAGTGTTTATTAAAAGAATTTACTAAAGAGTTATAAACCCTAAACCATAAACACAAAACCCTAAACCCTAAACACAAAAGCATAAACCCTAAACCCTAAAACCTAAACTCTAAACTCTTAACCCCAAACCCCAAACCCTAAAACCTAAACCATAAAACCTAAACCCTAACCATTTTATAACATTTAAAAACTATCTTTTAACTTTTATTTTAGTGTTTATTCAAATAATTTACAAAATATTGTAGACCCTAAACATTAAACCCTAAACATAAACCCAAACCGCAAACCTTAAACCCTAAACCCTAAACCCTAAATCCGAAACCCTAAACCCTAAACCCTAACCTCTAAACTCCAAACCCTAAACCCTAAATCATAAATCGTAAACCCTAAACCTTAAACCCTAAACACCAAACTGTAAACATTAAACCTTAAACCCTAAACATTTTATAAGATTTTAAAAAGTGTTTTGTAATTTTTATTTAAGTGTTTATTAAAATAATTTACTAAAGTGTTATAAACTATGAACCCTAAATTGTAAACCACAAACCCTAAACCCTAAACCATAAACTCTAAACCTAAAACCCTAAGCCCTAAACTCTAAACCCTAACCATAAACCATAAACCCTAAATGATAATTCCTAATAATTTTATAGCATTTTAAAAAAATTATTGTAACTTCTATTTAAGCATTTATTAAAATCATTTCCTTAAGTGTTATAAACCATAAACCCTAAAATCTAAACACCAAACCCCAAATCATAAAACCTAAACCATAAACCCTAAGAATTTTATAACATCTTAGAAAAATTCTAACTTTTATTTAAGTGTTTATTAAGAGGATTTATCAAAGCTTTATAAACCCTAGACTGTTAACCCTAAACCCTAAGCAATTTATAACATTTTAAAAAGTCTTTATTATAATAATTTACTATAGTCTTATAAACCATAAACCCTAAGCATTTATAGCATTCTAAAAAGAGTTTTGTAACTTTTATTTAATTTTTTATCAAAATAATTTACTAAGGTGTTATAAACCCTAAACCATAAAAACTAAAACCTAAACTATAAACCCTAAACCAAAAAACCTAAACCCTATATACTAAACCCTAAGCCTTTGATAACATTAAAAAAAGTGTTTTGTAACTTTTACTTAAGTGTTAATTCAAACAATTTACTAAAGTGTGATAAACCCTAAACCATAAACCCTATACCCTAAACGCCAAACCCTAAAACCTATACCTTATACCCAAAAACCTAAACCCTAATTAATTTATAACATTTTAAAGAGTGCTTTGTTACTTTTATTTAAGTGTATATTAAAAACATTTGCTAAAGTGTTATAAACCATAAACCTTGAATGCTAAAGCATAAGAATTTTATAACATGTTAATAAATATTTGTAACATTTATTTAAGTGCTTATTAAAAGAATTTACTAAAATGTTATAAACCATAAATCATAAAACCTAATGTTTATGTCCTATATGACTATTATTATATGTTTATCTTAATTAAATAAATCAGAACTAGACTTAGTTGATCACATAAATAAATATTTCTATACATGCAACAATCACACATATAGAAATAAAGAGAAAAAGAATAATTGTGATATGGCAATAATTACACTCTCAAATCAAATTTCTTTTAAATATTCATAGCCTACAAAGAAACCTCCATGCATTGTCAAATGGATTATTGTATGTTATACAAAAAAAAAAAGAACCACACTTATTGAGATGAATCTACTCTCTAGGAAGCACATAATTTTTCTTATTTCTGAAATTATTAACCTTTGCTCCTCTCCTATGCTCAAAAATTGCTAAATTATTCTCTCTTGATATATGGAGTCTGTTTAGTTTACAATAACGTGTCTATTAATGTCTACCATCTTGTCATATTTTTTCTTTGAGATAGATAACTACTCTTCATAATAATAACACTAATTTTGTTTGACTACTACTCTAATCCCCTCATATACATAAATTATTTATGTATATGACCCATCAACTAGTTAGCTAATATTCACTCATTGTAAATGTTAAAAAATAGAATAAAACAAGATATATTCTCAAACTGTGCAGCTCACAGGTGAGGAGCTTCACTTGGAGACTTCCTCTAGCAGAACGCCCTACACATTCGTCATAAATCTTCAAGAATAAATAGTTTACATGCAAGTACGAGAGTTAGAAAAATCACCTATAGTGTAGGAACTAATTCCTAATCTAATTCTCACAGACAATTAATGAACGAACTCTCTCCAACATTCTACATTAATTTCAACACTCCTCCTTAATGGAGAAAGGATTCACTAGTTCTCCCAACATCTCCTTAAATAAAAAAAAAATTAATTCATCCAACGGGCTTAATAAAAATGTATGAAACATTATCAAAAGTATTACAATATTCAATATAAATTTGTTTTGACTAAACATTCTCTCTAACAAAGTGAAACTATGTATCACTATGCTTTGAGTTTTTATGAAACACTCGATTGTTTGCAAGTTTGCTTGAGATTTGATTGTCACATTTGATAACTATAGGATCCTTTTTTTTTCCTCCGACATCATGAAGAAGTCTGCTCAACCAGACTTCCTTAAAAATTGTTGCACACACTGCTTGATACTCTGCTCCTTCTAAAGACAAGGATACATTTTTCTTCTTGTTGTTGCTCAAAGAAATGGCCCTAGACCCAATGTTGAATGCATAACATGTTATGGATCGTCTATCATTCAGATTTCCAGCCCAATCTGAATTTGAAAAACCTGTTAATCTAACATCAAATGAATCAGTATATTTAATAACAAATTCCAAGGTTCCTTGAATATACCCTAAGACACCATTCGCTTACACCCAATGACTCTCAAGAGGCTTTGACATAGATTGCGCCAAAGAGATGACTGCAAAAGCTAAATTAGGTCTAATTGTAATTAGATAAATCAAACTCCCAACTAGTCGTCTCTATAGTGTTGAATCCACCTGCTTAGAACCATCATCATTATGGAGTTTAAGATTCTATTGTAACAACGCTAGGGAAGCTTTTCACTGATACATGTTGAACTTTTTCAATAAGCTCCTCACATAATTTCCTCGAGATAAAAGAGTCTATCCAGAGTCCCTCCAGACTTCAAGACGCAAATAATAGTGTAACTCTCCAAGCTTTGCCATATCAAAATCCTCTAACATCTAAATTTTGATTTCTTTAATGAGATCATATCCATTTTCTATAAGAATAATATCATCTACATATAAAGAAATCAAAACAATTTGCCCCATTTTCATCAAACACAATATACATAGTAGGGTCATTCTTTCTCTGCTTATAACTATGGTGCAGGAAAAATGAATCAATTTTATCATACCATGACCTCGGTTCCTGTTATAAACAATATAATGTTTTTCTCAATCTACAAGCTAAATGTTCCTCCATTGTTTCACAAACCCCTCACGTTGGATTAAATACACTTCTTCTTTCAATTCACCATTTAAGAAAACATGTTTCACATCTAGTTTTTGTATCATCCAATGATTTATAGTAGCTAAATCAATTACCATTCTAATTGTGTTTAATTTAGCTACATGGGTGAAGGTTTCCTCACAATCTATGCCTTCCTTCTATGAATAACTCTTTGCCACCAACCTAGGTTTACATTTGTCTATAGTACCATTGTTTTCCTTCAAGTAGTTCAACTAAATCCCAATTTTTGTTCTTAAGTATTGACTCATATTCATCTTCCATGGATATTCTCCACTCATCATATTGAATTTCTTATTTATAATTAGAGTGTTCAACAACATTTAACATACTAGTTATAAGACCATGATCCCTATACCTTGCTGGCAATTGATTTTCCCTACCTGATCTCCTTAGTGGTCAATTGACCTCAAATTTGTTTTGATCATATCTTAGTCAATATTTGGAGAAAATAATATTAGATTATAAATTAATTTACATAAATATATAATGAGATATTTTATATTAGTGTCTGTTAGTTTTATACGAATATTATATGACTAACTATATCAAATGTGTTTCAAATTAACGCATTGAAAACTTATCTCCAAGAAGTGAATATTTTAACTCAAGTAAACTCTTGCATGTTAGGTTGGATGTTTTCTCATGGAAATCAGAATGTTGCAAACAAAATTATTAATGGAAATTTAAAAATAATATTTTCGGTAAATGCTTAATGAAAATTTGGAAACAATAAGTAACTTAAGATGTCTCTATGAGGAGTTGGACAATCACTACACCAAACATTTCTCGCTATCAAGTTGGGTTGGGAAGAGACTGTTCATCCCAACAAATAGTAGACTGTCATCATGACTTACCTCAGTCTAATTAAAAATCAACACATATATTTGAAATTACATCAATGATTCAAGTAGTAGTCTCGTGCAATTGAGAAGAAGAGTTAACCTACATAATTTGGGTTTATCACACAATCGTAGCCATAGATGAATCTTAGTCTTAGACATTGTCTCTGAGATTTCAAGCGATAAGCATCTAGATCACTCAAGAAATAACTTGAATGGTTCGATCCATGCCACCTTCAACCAACTACTAGAGTTGCAAGTCTTCAATATTTTCTCCAATTTCCTCAATGCTGCAATTCCATCATTCTTAAGAAATCTTCTGAATCTTTTATAGCTTAACTTAAGCGACAATTTTGTCACTGGATCCATGTTTTTTGAGCTAGGAAAATTAAAGTACCTATAACATCTATGGCTAGTGTATTGAAATTTATTCAAAGATTGTTTTTGGATGTTGTTGCGTCAGGTAACGATTCTACTTCCTACAATCACTTCTATCATTTAATACATGCTAACAAATTATGTAGCACAATATGTTTACTCCAAATTTAGAGAAGGATGTTATAGAAGTAACCCTTACCATTTTTATGATAGTATGGATATCAATATATGTCTCCATTAGCTCCTCATCATAATAAGAATACCATTAATTCTATTATCTCTTTCTTAGTTTATTCTCTTTTGAATGAGGTAATTTATCCTTTGGGCTATTGTTCTTAGTTGATATCTTCCACTTCTCTAATCATCTTTTTATGCAAGACAAAAATACTTTCTGCAATTGAAAATTGAGACATACACTTAAAAACTGAATGCTAAAAAATAATATAAGAAAAATCCTCAAAAAATTTACTTTAGTGAGTCCGGCAGATCTTTCTAGATACACTGAAGCAACAATTGGAACTTATCTATACTACCTCCCAGGAGAATTCATATTTCTACTCAGAAATAGGGAAAAAGTAATGATAATCACAATGTGTACCTTGTGGAAGTCATCAGTTTTGGTATTTTTGTAGAATCCAATCAACATTGCAATACATATAATTAAATTTGGAAAAACATATCTATACTTTGTTAATTTTAGTGCATCGAGCGATAAAGTGGAAAATATCATATTGTTTTATAAAATCTAATATACATAAAATTAATGTTGTGAACTCGTAAGCATAATAGCTAAAATGGGCTTGACACACAAACATTAAGGCCTCAAGTTATCTAGAAAATATAGGCCGTTATCATATCATATAATGGGATAATTATGACTACTCATCAATATCATTACCATATATTGAATCCCATAAAATGCTTTTTCGATCAATGTCAATAGTCAAAATCTCATGTGCATAATACAACATTTTTTATATTCCCTTTTCATGGAATTTAATTTGAAGGAACTACATTTGATTCACCTTTATCTTCACTATGTCAAGCCACTTTAAGTATATATAAGTTTTAGTTAATATGCTAAGTATTAAAGTTGATGTGTACTATGACTTTTAGAGTTACAATGTCTTTATCATGGCATTGTACTGGGGTGCATAGTTTCTAGAAATCATTGTATTAAAGATCATAGTGCACTATAGTTTACCTAATTTTAGATTTACTATGTTAAGGATTATAAAGTAATCAATGTAATTTTTTTAATGGTAATAGCGGTAAGAGGCCGCATTGTGGAAGGCTTTGTAATTCTCTAAGAGTACTTGTGATCACCCTAAATTAGGGGTTAAATGGGTTATGGGACATTTCAGTTTTTTGGCATTCATAATGGCTTTTGTTTAAGGGACACATATTACATTAGATATTATAGTGGTCATAGTGGTGAAAGGGAAGAGAAATAATTAATATATAGTGCAATGAAGAGGAATATCTAATAATAAGTTTATTATAATTAGTGATTTCAAAGATAGCCCTCCAAGATTTAGTATATAGGGTTTTTTAAATGTCCAGTGTTTTGCAACTCTTAAAAATATTGAAAAAATTTATCCATAAATTTGAGATAAATAATTTATTTGTATAATGTAGCATTCAAAATTTTCTAATCTAAGATTATTTAAAAAAATATATAAATTAATTATTTTTTACTACTAATTAAAAATACTACTAATCCATATGACTTTTTTGGTTTATTAAAGAATAATACTATTAATCCATAGGAATTTTAATAGGGATTTTTGCTAGTAAACAAACTATCTTTAAATTTTATTTTAACAATTTTACTATATCACAAAAAAATACTAATTCTATTTGCTTATTCATAATTATGTAAATTCATTCTCATTATTGGAGATGTCATTGAGATGTTGTGTAGATAATGTTTCAGAGAACGTCCATGGCTTGGGCCGCTATATAGAGATTCAACTCTTAAATTTACCCATTAACTTTGTGCATTTTCTGTGCACTTTCATGAAAGAAATTCACGTATTTTTATTTTACCAACAATTTTTTAACATTTTTTTTTAGAATCATTTTATCTTTTTTAAATTTAATTTCTTTTAAATTTTACTTTTTGGAACATTCCAAAATGCAATTAGAATTATCCTTTCTAAATTTAGGTGTTAAGTTTTTGTGTTTCAAAAATCTAATTAATACTTCTTAATAAAAGGATTGTGTTTAGAGCTTATATATATATTCAAGAATATAAATTATTTTCTTCTTTCTAAATATTGCTAGTCTTTTTGTTTCTTTAAAATTTCAATAATGTAATTAATATTTGCTAAATTTAACATTTAGATGGCTATTTTTGCTTTTTTGCACTTTCAAGAATGTGAAGCAATTGTAGAAAATAAGAAAACAATTTTCAAATTTAAATACCTAGTCTTAAAAAGCTATTATAATTGGTGTCTTATAAAAAAAAACATCATATCAACATCACACTCTAAAGCTCATAAATAATAAAAATTCATTTCAAACATTATGTTTCCACCCATCATAGTCATATTCTTTATTGGTTAGCCTCCTTCCAAAGCCTTGCCGTCTGGTCTCGCTGCTTAAAAAAAAAAAAAAATGAAATATTAAACAACCGTACCTGTACATGTACCTGTAATACGTGAAGATTGTACCTGTAATACGTGAAGATTGTCTTATTGGTAAGCTTGTCAAACTTGTCACTTACGAAAGACGAATCACATGGAAGAATTTAGTGTGCACATGATTAGTTGTGACATGTCAAAGGATTTATATCACGCGAGAAGCCTTATCAGTATTGTAACAACTCAAAAGATTTATACAACACTTTATACCAACATCTTTGGTCCATTATATTGTAACAAGTCAAAGGATTAAACGCAGATGAGTAATTAGTTGGTGAGTGTGACACTTACAATTAATGTGACTAGTGGGTACTTGAGTTCATCCAATATTCAAACTAATTTATGCCAAGTAGTGGGCGCTTGTAGTTTGTTATAAACTCTGACATAAAAAACTGTATATTCTTTTCTGACAATGACCGGTTCGTTTAATGTTCATTGAACCTTCAAACTAATTTATGCCTCGTGTAGTTTGTTATAAACTCTGACAAGAAACAGTATATTCTTATTGACAATGCCCGGTTCGTTTGCGTTCGTTACAGGTCAAGTTTGTTATAATTTATGCATAGTGTTCATGGAACCTTCAAGAGGATTTATGCTCAGTAGTGGGGGCGTGTAGTTTGTTATAAACTCTGACAAGAAAGCGATATATTACAGTCTGCCAATGTACGGTACAGTTCTCGTTAGTTATATTATCTAACAAAAATAGCATATTACACTCTAGTATGTATGGGCGCGTGTACAACAGAAACATCATCATGAAGTTTATTACACTCCAGTATTTATGGGTGATTGTACAACAGAAACGTGATCATGGAGTTTGTTATATTAAAAAAAAACAATCTATCACTCTGATAATGACACTTGATAATGGCGTGATATATTATGGAAATTATGAAAATTGGGAGTCGATGGAAACGTTTAAAAGGTGTGGGAAGTAACGGAAACCAAAAGAAGACATGGGAAGTATATATATCCGGGCAACCCTTATCATCATCATGAAGTTTATTACACTCCAATATTTATGGGTGAGTGTACAACAGAAACGTGATCATGGAGTTTGTTATATTAAAAAAAATACAATCTATCACTCTGATAATGGCGTGATATATTATGGAAATTATGAAAATTGGGAGTCGATGGAAACGTTTAAAAGGTGTGGGAAGTAACGGAAACCAAAAAAAGACATGGGAAGTATATATATCCGGGCAACCCTTATCTCCATTGTAGGTTCTTAGCATCAGCTTAAGTGACCCGATCTCCGTTTACATAGACTAACGTCAGAAATTATTTGTGGTCGGAAACTTTCACCGCCGGAAACCCTGCCCGTAACTTTCACGTGGTACGGGAACAAGAAGGTAGCAGGCACGACTCTATAGAGTCAGTTAGATAGTTGATAGAAATCAAGGACATCTATGACAAATGCTCATCGAGAAACATAAACTATGGTCATCTCCCAACGTTTCATTTTCAAATTCAAAAGTTTTATGTGGACCACAATGTAGTTGCTTCCTACCGCTTTTAAAATAATTGAAATGCATAAGCATGAGCCGACCTTTGCAACTCCACGAAGATACTTGGTGTAAGGAAAGTGTAGAGTTTCATTTTTTTCAATTTAATTACTATCCACTCCACTTATATAAGCATGAGCCAACCTTTGCAACTCCACGAAGATACTTGGTGTAAGGAAAGTGTAGAGTTTCATTTTTTTCAATTTAATTACTATCTATTCCACTTATTTACACATATATTGGAATGATTGATTTATTTAAGGGGAATTAGAATTTTATTTTTATAATCTTATTTTTTATAATCTGTGTTTTTTTTAAATTACAAGCAAGTCTTATTATTGCAAAGAGTAGGAAATTATTCTACTATAAAATTGTATTTAAATGTTGAGAATGAAGTAACTAAGCTGTTTCAAGGGTTTTGGAATAAGATCTCATCAAGAAAGGTTACTGTTCATTATCTTGGTTTTTATGGTTCCACCTTTTCTCATATTACTTTAACAATTTTACTAATATCCACAAACATTGCCCATAATGTAATTGTATAGATTTTAATTTGTCGGTGTATCTCTAAACTTCTTGATTGTATCATTTAACACAAAAGAAATGCCCAACAAATGTGGTAACACCAAATTTTCTACCATTTCACTAAAACAAAATTTTTCATGGAGGAAATGACCAACAAATGTGGAAACATCAATCTTCTTGACCATTTCACTAAACCAAATATTCCATAGAAGCAACTGCCAACAAATGTGGAAAAATCATTTTTCTTGAGCATTTCAAGAAGGTGCATTTAAATGTCCCAAAGTTGAGATAATTTTGGTGTGATTTGAGAAAAGGTTGGTGTGGTTAGGTTGTATTGTAGTTGGTACTCTTTTGAATAGTCACATTTAGTCTATCTACATATCTTCAATGTATTCAATTACATTTTACTTTGAAGTAGCTAGTGGATTTCAAAAGATCTCTTGTAAAAGCAATTTTGATTATAACAGAAAACATGAGTACCATGGAAATTATTAAAAAAACTTATCTTCAAAAAAATAATAAAAAGAATAGTCTCTTATAAATATCTTTTTAAAAATTATTTGAGTAATGAAGAGATATTATTACATAACTTTAAAAAAAATTTAAAGGTTAAACCAATATTTTTTATACTTTTAAGCTTTTTATGATTTATGGCGAGAGTTTGATAGCCATTATTTATTGCTAATCATTATCATGGTCATTTGAGCTTCTATATTCTGCATGCAATGCAATATTTAATATGTATTCTAAGTCTCTTATGTGAAGTTTTTAAATTAATCTTTTATCCTATGTGTATTGAGCCAGTATAATTGTGAATCTTTTCATATATATTTGGTTACTTTCTAATGTTTTTTACTCACTTTGAATTATATTAATGTTTTGAAAAAGATGCTAAAAATAATTGGGTGTTTTTATTTCATTTTTCTTAGAGATTTTAAAAATAAATATAGGTTTTTATTTTTTATGGAAAAATGTTAATTGTCACCCATAATTCACCCAAAATAGCTTTCATCCTCATTCTTCCCATGAGGTTTGAACCTAAACTAGCCAATACTACATCACATACTAACCAATGAAACTACACCTCAAAAGTA